>LR537828.1:85404-132869 GCA_900883565.2 Caenorhabditis panamensis | reverse complement strand
CTCCTTCCCTTTCACGTGCTTCGCCTCTCCGCGGCGAAAGGGATCAACCTTTTCTCGAAAAAGGAAAGAGAAATCCTTCGAGAAAAGGGCTAAGAAGCACCAATCACTATCGTTTTTTCTGGACTTTGGGAAACACTGACTGGACTTGAAACAAGTTGAACATCGGGAAGTGATGGCTAAGCTTGGGATGAACTGGTTGAACTTTGGAAAGGTTGGCAGAGTTTGAGGAAAGCTGACTGAGCTTGAGAAGGTCCAGCTCGCTTTGGGATGGATCATCGGAAAAGAGTGGCTGGTATCTGAATGCTGAATGAGCTCGGGAAGAAGCTTTGCATCAGAAGGGACTCGGTGAACTCGGGAAAGTTGTCTGAACGTTGGAAATGAGCTGGCTAAGCTAGAGAGAAGCTAGCCGAGCTTAGGAAAGGCATGAACATCAGGAAGGACTTATTTGATCTGAGTTGGCACTTTCCAATTCGATGAGTGATTCCTCTATGGGCAAGTCATCACTGATGAGCGCCCGCTTGCCCATGGAATCACTCTGTTCACTGTTATCTGTCTGATGAGAGGGCCGAAACAGAGAAACATGGGAAACAGTGGTTGAACATTGGAAAAAAAGCTGGGTGATCAAGTGATACAGAATACGAATACACATACCTTTTCTTGAAGTCAAACCCTTTGAAAACTTCTGATTGACAGTGATAGCTCAAAGATTCTGACAAAGAATAGTCTTTTGTGATTGGGAAATGCGTTGATTGACCTCTATGAATCTTTGGGAAGCTAAGGGGCTTTGTGTAAATAGGAAACCCAACATCGTCTGCTTGCCACATGGTTCATTTGCGCTTTTTTGTGCTACCTGCTGTTCTTCGATTTGAATTGCCGCGTATAACGACACTCCGAAATTACGCACTGCGCGGTGTTTATCGTAAATCTACACCACTTTTTCTCACTGATTTTCACTGCTTTTCCCCAATTTTTGTGCTTTTTCTTAGATTTCTAGACGATTTTTGTCAGTTTTCAGCTATTTTTCAGCTGAAAAATGTGTACTCACACCCAAAAACTCATTATTTTCAGCCATGGACACAGAAGACTTGTTGGAAGATGTGGGAACCGAGATTCCTATGTCAAACGCCTACAAACTACTGTGTGATGATGCCGCTGCGAAAATCGATAAGAAATCACTAGAAAAACAACGATTGACAGCTCAGAAGATCAAGAATGAGCTCGAATCGTCTAAATTGAAGTTCAAAATCAGCGTAAGTCAGAGAATTGGTGTTGCAACTCAAGTTTGAACATGTTTAGTACAAAAACCTAGACTTCTGGACGGAATTTGGCTTCAAACATCCTCTGCATCACCTTCAGAAAGCCATAGACGCCACCACTTCAAGTGTCGCCGAGTTGCAGTGGATCAAGCCAAAGAACGTGACGACTTTGGAAGTTTCGGGCGGAAGAGAGTTTCGAGTTTTTGTTGAAATCGCCGATGAGTGCTTTGGAAATCGGGACAATCTGAATTTGACGTATGCGGCGAAACGAGGACATTTCATGTGCGCTGTGGCGAAGATTCTGGAGAAAAAGTGCGAGACAGTCGAGTTTTCGGCCGGCGGAATCCATGGAAATGACAATGTGTTCCCGGATTTGATCGTGGATAGTAAGTTTCTGTTTTCGATTGGAAATGAACAATATCGGGAGTGTTTTAGACATTCGCATTGGATTCTTCAACTCCAGTATTGCAAAAGCCAAGAGATTCGCTCCAAACATTGGAAACCTTCGTCCATCTACAGTTTTCGACTTGAAAATGTTCGAAGGAATCGATATCGCCACTCCAAAGTTCAATCAAAGGATGCTATGGTCTATTCTGGAGCTTCAACTGCTGCAGGAACTGGAGAAACAACTGAAGAAACATGCTCCGGCTCGTCAGGCGATTTCTCTGATTCAAGATTTGCTTCAAAATCGTCATCTCTCAGTCTTCGCAGGCGTAATTCTCACCGCCCGTGTTGTCAGGCTCATTGAAAATGGACAAATCACCGAGAAACAGGAGATTTTGACGATTCTTCGTATTGTTTTCAAGGATCTCAGTGAGTTTTAGGCAACCGAAACTTACATCATTCTAAAATTTCAGTCTCCTGGAGCCCGGACGACGTGGATTACTTGTCTCCCGAAGAACTGTCCGATGAACTCCACGAAGAGTACCTTCAACACTTTGACGCCAATCTCATCTACGATCATCTAAATCTTGCAAGCCACGTCACCCAGAATCAGATGACTCGAATGCGAAAGGAACTCGCCACTTGCTACCCGCTGCTCGGTCAAATCTACGATTTCGATGCGATTTTCATTGAGAAACTGCCGATTTTCGCTCAATTCGATCACTACGCCCGACTGCAAGTGGGAACTTCTCATCTGAAACATCTAGTTGGAGAGTTGGGATGTGACTCCGTGGATTCAAGGGACCTCATCAGTCAATTCGTTCGAAATCTAGAGCATCGGATTCAGAAAACCATGGCAGAGCGTTACGAATTCATGGGAATCGAAGAGATCTCGCAGAACAAAAACAATTCCATCTGGAAGTCGTCAGAATACCCACCGGAGCAGCAAGAGAAGACGTACGTCATTGGATTCAGAAGCACGTCTTCTTGGAAGTCTCCTCTGACAGTTGGACCAGCAGCACAGACTGATAAGGCAAAGGAGTTCCGGGATTTGTGGAAGGAGACGAGTGAATTGAGAAAGTTCGCGGATACCCGGATCTGCGAATGTGTCGTGTGGGCTGAGCATCCGTCCGACAAGGTCCCTAGGGCGATTCTGCAGTTTGTCTTGCAAAAGTGAGTATTCAAGCTATTCGGCCGAAAAACAACAAATTCTGTTCCAGAATGTTCGAAATCCCCACTTCCTGCCTTTCTTGGCGAACTTTGGACAATTCCGTCGAGTCTCAACACGAAAAGAAGAGCACTGAAGCGGTCGCCAAGGCTTTCGCAGAGCTTAGCGCGATTCTGAGAAGTCTAAAGGGTCTGCCATTGATGATCACTAATGTTCATGGAATCAGTGGATATCTGAGAGGCACTGAGCTCGCCTACCCCTCCGTTTACGCCGCGGGAGCTCCAAAGTCTTCTGAAGATCATGTGCTACCGGAAATCGGAAAGATCCCCCTCTTCTCCCCAACTGTCACTGTTCATATCAAGCTGGAGTTTTCTGGAAAATGGGGAAACGACGTGGAAGCGATCAGAAGACTCACTTCTTCACTCTACATCAAAATCGCTGATAAACTGAAAGAGAAGAAGATGTGCGCGGTGCCAACTATCGATCAACTCTTTGTTATCCAGTCAGGAATCGTCTTCAAACTTGTCGTCGTTCATGATAGGATCCTGACGCTTTTGGAGGAAGCCGTGGAGACTTTGAAGGATTCTGGAGCCACCAGAATCGAGAGCTCGCTTCAAGGAATCAGATTGGCTGCGTGGAAGAAGAAGTTCATCGCCGAACCGCTCCTTCAGCTCTCCCTCCAATCCTTCTCGACCAGTCACAAGTTCTTCGGAAGCACTGTTCAGCTCTTCAAGAGATGGCTTGGCGCCAAGTTGCTCTCTGGACACCTCAACGATCACATTATTGAGCTTCTGGTGGTGTCTGCAATCAGTAAGAAGGGTATCCTTGAGCCACAATCCACGTGGTCCTCTTTTGTCCGACTCCTCCAACTCATCGCCACGCATCCATGGCCCGCCCGTCCACTCATCGTCGACTTTGGAGCTCGTAGCTGGTCAGAAGAGGAACGTGGAGCTCTTGAGCAGAAGTTCATCAAGATGCGTCCGATTCTTCCGCCAATGGTTGTGATCCATGAAGAAGACCACCTGGGATCCAAGTTCACAAGAGAACATCCTCAAGGAATCGTGCTCAATCGACTTGTCGCTCTCGCTCAGGAGGCTTTGCGGATTCTGGAGAAGCAGACGATCGGAGAGAACGTTCTGGACCTGGAAGCCTCGCTTTTGAAGGAGAATCTGGCGCCATATGATGCAATTATCGATCTGGAACCACATGCAGTTGTGAGAAAGAAGGCGATTCTTGAGAGACGGCCGGCGAAGAATCAGAGACTTCCAGTTGTCGAGTTGGATCCGATTGATGAGCTTGTTTATCAGCTGAACAACAATTTCCATCAAGTCGCCATGTTCTTTTATAATAAATACGGAGGACAGAAGATTGGAGTGATGTTCAAGCCACAAGAAGCCGAAGTTCCAGCTAAGGTTTGTGGTTTTTCGGGTCTGGACTGATTTTCTGAAAGTATTTTGATAAAAACAGATAGAAAATACGATTTGGAGGCTAGAAATAGTAAATTTGACCAGAATTTTTCAGTTTTCGACAAATTCAAAAAATCGGTTCCAAAACGAAAAAAAATTTTTTTTCAAAAATTTTTTGGCGATTGTAGTATTTAGCAGACAACTTTTTCAAGTCTTCTAAACAATTAGCAAACCCAAATTTTCATTTCCAGATCTCCCGTTGCTCCCTTCACAAATCCGTCTCCGACACCACTCTCCGTCTCAACAAAGCGGAAATCCTCGAAAGTATCCAGATTCTCGGCCAAGGAATCGTCTCTGATGTCATTCTTCAAAAACCCTAATCGTTATTGTTGAGTTCTTTGTTTTTTCTTGTTATTCTCTGTTTTTTGTTTCTGTTACTTTCAAAAATCGTTTTTGCAAAAAAAATTGCTATTTGTTTGCAATAAAAATTTAAGCTGAACAGCAGACACATCAATCATTTTCGGTGTTCTGCTCATTGTTTCTCTTGTTTTTCACCTAATTCCAGTCATTTTTCATATGGATTTGCTGTTTTTTGCTGGAAAAATCGAAACGAAACCGGGAAATGTTGCTCCAAATCGAGCACCTCAACTACAGTAATCTTCAAAACTTGCGCGTAAGATCTGACGCATTTCTGCAAACACCGTCTCGAAATTTTCAGCGCCAAGTTCCCAATTTCAAACTTTTTCTCCACTTGATTTTCACTCATTTTCATCAAAAATTCATGCTTTTTCCGACTTTGTCGTCATCAAAACTCCACTTTTCATATGAATTCTTAACGAACTTCATCTCTCTCCACCATCTTCTCCTCTGGCTTTTGAAAAACAGCGAAAACACTGAGAATTTCTCTGAAAAAAGCGCTTTTATGGGCTTGTTTTGTGGCCGGAAGCGGCGAGACACAGAGCCGTCCCCATCGAAGCCATCGTCCATCATTTTAATTAATTCCGCCGCTGACTCCACTTTGAATTTCTTCTCTTTTCGCTCCGCTGGAAGTCATCAATTTTCCGAATCTTCTTTTCCCAAAAACCTCTTCGAAATTTTTCTTCTCATTTTTATACTTTTTATACTTGCAGATGAAGTTTCTCACATCGATGCTCTGGTCTGACAGAGACCGTGCCGCCAAGAAGCGTCGAAGCCTTCAAGTCAACCTGAACCGTCTCGACGAAAAAGCGTTTCTGCTGGAAATGGAGCTCGAGGAGACGAAAAGAGAGCGAGAGAAGGTGCTCAAGGAGCTGCAATCCAAGGTTCCCATCCGCCACGTGTCAACTGTCTCGTCCACCGAGTTCTCGTTCAACACCACCGATAACAGCAATGCCGAGCGCTACTGCGGCTATCCGATCGACTCGAGCACTCCGAACGACGAGAAGATTCGCATGATCTCTTGGAAAAACAAGGTAAGTTGGATGATTTTCTCATTATTCCTTCTAAAAATGCTAATTTCCTCCAGGAAAAGGCAAAGATGTACGCAAAAGAAGAAGAGGAACGTGCCACGTGGACGAATCAAGACATGAAAGACTGCGCTCAAGAGAAAAACGACAAGAAGATTGAAAAGTACTAACAATTTACGACTCATCCCCATTTTCCCCATCTCCATTTCGTGTGAATGCATCCCAATGACTAACTAATCAAAACGCAATTTACATTACATTTTTCAAATTTCTCTTTTATGAATCTTGTGCAATTTGAAAACTTGAAACGGCTGTCTTTTGTTTAGCGCTGAACCGGACATTCCTTCACAGATCAAAATACCACCGAATTTAGCGCAGAAATCGTAAAATTGGAAATTGTGGAAGACAAAAGCTCCAGAACACTCATTTTGTACAGCAGTGAGCGAATTGCGAACAATTGAATGCTGTACGCCTTGTTTGTTGCAAAAAATGAGTCAGAAAAATGATCGGAAAAGTGCAAATTTTGATGAGATTAGAGAAAAAGGAAAAACTAAGGATTTCGGTATGCTAATTAGAGTAGCAATCAAAATTTAGTATACCAAAAGACTTTTTTAGCATAAATCGACTCAAAATGGTCCGTTTTCTGTAGATTTTCGAAATTTGAGCGATAAGGCAAAAAATGACCAAAATGAAAGTTGTAATCTGGACAAACTGATAATGAAATTTGAAAAATATGCTATTGAACTGTATCCTGACAGTTTTTCAGATCATATAAACAACTTACTGACATGTGATTTCGTTTTGAACAATTTTCTGATGAAAAATCAAAAAAAAATCAGAAACCGTTTTTTTTGCAGATTTCACTTTTGGATTTGTTTGGAAGGTTTCTAGACCATATTTTAGCATCACTGATAATAAAAACTATTTGGAAAATTGAAAAATTCGAGATAAAATACAACTATCACGCAAAGTGACACTCGGCGGGTCTCGCCATGAGCTCAAACGAGTCATTTTCAACCGAGTTACGATCAAAAGTCTAATGGTACACTAACTTTTGACCGCTACTGTCATTTGCAGACCAACACTTGGCGCACCCGAAATTTTGCATTTTTTAGACGTTTTCTGCTCCTACTAGTCGTTCCAATCACCCCGTATACAGAACCCAATACGGTGCGATGCGGGAGAAAGTGGAAACAATGGGACTATCCAGACCACGGCGAACCGAACACAATGCCAATGATAGTGAGTCAGAGTGTCTGGTGTCTCTCCGATTCACACAATTTCTTGTTGCTCAAAGGAAGTACTATACTATACGGATGTACCTGGGGACACGCCCAGAATTCAGAAGACGTTGAGTATAAAATGGAGGGGAGGCGGACAGGAAGACATCACATCACAACTCATCTTCTTCTTCTTCTCCTTTTCAGTACAGTTTCTCGGGGTTTCGAAGATTCTAGAAGCCTTCAGACAATGTCTACTTCTTTTTTGACTTACAGAATTCGTTTCTCGAACTTAAAAGTATAATTCCAGCCCTCTCAAACAATGCTCCACACTTCCGTGCTCCTCTCCCTTGCCGTGTGCTCTGTTGCCGCGTTCTTGCCACCGAACTACATCAACTATGGGCAGTATCGTGTACCTGAAGGAACACCAGAAGAACCAGGAAACAAAGGACCCAACGGAGAAGTAGAACAAAGACAACAACCACAACCAATCCAAATTATCGGCGCCGTCATCACCTTCCTTCGCAATGGAACCATCTCGATCACGAAAAACGGACAGACCATTTTCACAAACTGCCGAGTTTGCCGTCTCTGTTGTGTTGGACCAAGGACTCCAGGAAATACGTATGTCGTACCGGGACCAGGAGCACCAAATCCAAACCCAGGAAATCCAATCCCAGGACCAAATGGCGAATATGCCCGCCCATACTACACCCAATCTACCGCTTCTCCAGGACCGCAGTTCACCACACCTCTCGTTCTCCCAAACCCAATGCCAACCTTCATCCCAAGAGGTCAATACCCTGTCCCACCAGCCGAAAACGTGTACGGAACTGCTCCACCAGTCTGGCCATGCGTCCCAGTGACCACAGTGGCTCCAGGAACCACTCAACCTCCAACTCAACCAATTACTAGAGCGCCATGCCAGCCAGTTCCAGTGCCGCAAACAACAACAACTCCAGGTAAGTAGCATGTTGAGATAGAGAAAAGCACGTTCCTATGTTCCTTGAGTTTCTCAGTTTTACCTGTTTTACCCTCTCAGTTCCTCACACCTACCCGACGTCTCCTGTGACTTCTGGATATGCCACGTCACCTACCTACCCAACCGCACCAACAACTACAGTGGCTTCCTATCCAACTGCTCCCACCTATCCTACACCTCCAAAGAATTCCTATGCAGTTCCAGAAGTGGTCACAATTCCAACAATTGCTCCAACCTGGCCGACATACTCTCCAACAACTCAGACTCCAGTTACCTTCCCAACTTTCCAACCAACCCAGGGACCAATTCAACCAACCCGTGGACCAAGTGGACCAAGTGGACCAAACCCATCCACCTCATGCTGCTACGTAGAGCTCCGTAACATCCAGGCCACCGTTTCCTGTGGAACCATTGGAACCAAGGTACCCATTAACGTTAGCGATCATACCCCTCAATTTTCCAGTGCTGCCACCAAACCTGCTCCAACCAACGCTCCATCACCGTCTCCGTTCCATTCCCAGTCTTCAACCTTCCCTCGAAAATCCCTTGCGCTGAAGCAGTCCAAAGAGGAATTGTCAGAGAGATTGATATCTTGGGAGTCTGCAATGAATCTGGAACCACCCCAGGATCTCCAGGACCTGCACCAACTGCTGGACCAATTGCCACACCATTCCCAACTCCCTACCCAACTCCTTATGCCACTGAAGCTACTGTAACAGTTCCATGGACCCAGACTCAGACCCCGGCTCCTGGAACCAAGGACGCCTACGTGGTACCAACACCATCAAGCAGTGGATCCATCATCGGAGCCTTCCTCACCCTCATCATTGCCACTGTTCTGTGCCTTTAAGATCTGGATTGAGAATTTGATACTTCCTATTTATTTTATTGTAATCCCCTGTCTTTCTTTGGTGTCGGCTGCTCAACAATATTTATTTTATTTTTCCTTTTTTCCAGACAATAAACTCATATTTTTTGAAAAACTAGCCTCATTTTCAATCATTTTTTATTCACATTTTTGTAGAAATTGGAAGAGATCAGAACGCAAGAGATCAATAGATTCGACGGAACATGTAGATCGGTTCGGAATCGGAGGAAGCAGAGTCAGCGAACATGTCGGTGGCCTTCTTGATTTTGGCGTTTCCGTTGAGCATACGCAGGAAGTTGCGTTGTTGGAAGGTGTTCTGAAGGGAAATTGGGGTTATGGAACTGTGAAAATCCCCGAAAAAGACGGTCTGCTAAATCAAAAGTGGGTCTGCTAAATATTTAGCAGACCCACTTTTTTGGGTCTGCTAAATCAAAGTTGGTCTGCTAAATCGAAAGTGGGTCTGCTAAATATTTAGCAGACCCAATTTTCCAAAAAAAGCTTAGAAGTTCCGTTTTTTTCGTCAATTTGGGTCGGAGGGAGTGCGAGAAATGGTTTGAGATCGGGTACAGTATCCCGAAATTTCAAAAAACTTAAAAAAAAAACGAAATTTCGAAGTTTTTCGAAAAAGTGGGTCTGCTAAATCAAAAGTGGGTCTGCTAAATATTTAGCAGACCCACTTTTTCAAAAAGGTTAGAAATTCCGTTTTTCGTCGATTTGGGTAGGAGGGAGTGCGAGAAATGGTTTGAGATCGGGTACAGTATCCCGAAATTTCAAAAAATTTCAAAAAAATTGAAAATTTGGAGTTTTGTGAAAAAGTGGGTCTGCTAAATCGAAAATGGGTCTGCTAAATATTTAGCAGACCCACTTTTCCAAAAAGTTTAGAAATTCTGTTTTTCGTCAATTTGGGTCAGAGAGAGTGCGAGAAATGGTTTGAGATCAGGTACAGTATCCCGAAATTTCAAAAAATTTCAAAAAAAAAACGAAATTTCGAAGTTTTTTGAAAAAGTGTGTCTGCTAAATCGAAAGTGGGTCTGCTAAATATTTAGCAGACCACTTTTCAAACATCTACTTCAAGAATCAAAAATTCTATTTCCGATTTCAGAATTCAGAATTCAGAATTCCTGGAATGTTTGCCCCTCTAGAAATGCCACTAGAACCCGAACAGGTGGAAATGAAAGTTCATGTTCTGAACGACCAGTCACGAGATTTCTTGTATCTTGACTAACCTGGCTGCTCTCCTGGTTGTGCACAAACGGTAACCGTAGGACCATGCGCCGCTTCACCGGCACCGATTTCGAGTAGCAGCTGACGAAGATGGTCGCCATCAGAATCCACACGATGAAGCCTTTCAGAATGTTCATTTTCGACGAATTGGGGCAAGTTTTCTGAAAGAAAAAGAACTGATACTGATATTTTGTTATCGAAAAGTTTGGAACAGATCATTTCAAAAAGAAAAACAGAACAAGAAGCCAAATTTCCATGTGCAAAAACATAATTTCTAACCATTTTATAGCCCATCTTCAAAATGACGAAAACGTGTAGGAAACCCGGCATGATCTTTCAATTTTTCCTGTTCAAAGTCTTCGGAACAACACAAAAATAATTCAAAACACAGAAATCCGGCACATAACCCCGAGAATACGTGCCAAATTGATGTTTGAGGTCAGGTCAGAAACCTTGAAAAGTTGAAAAATTGGAAGAGCTCAAACTTTTTAATTAAAAAAGTCCACAGAGCTCTGCTTCTTCGGATCAAATGAGGAAAAAGAGGTGGTCTGGTGGACATATAAGTACTAAAAATAGGGCGGGATGGGTCGCTGACGTAGGGCGGATTTACCCAAGTTGAATAGGCGGCTAATGGTGAATCAGACAAAGCACCTGAGTAATGCGGAGGGTTCGGGAGCAAGTTTGGGCAAGTTTAGACTGGTTTGTGTGGGAAGAGCACGTAGAAAAACTTAGAGAGCGAGCAGAAGGATTGAACTTTTGACCGTCTCAAAAAACTTGGAAGTTGGATGTTTGAGGGCCCATTTGAAGGGGTTTCTGGTGGTTTTTAAAGGGGGAGTCAACTCGAAAAATAAGTTATTTTTAAAAAACGTAGTTGGTTCCATAGATTACGGGAAAAATAGTAGAAAAAATTCCGGTCGTCTCCTGATTTTTCTACGAATTTTTGAAAACTCGCGAGTGGTATTTGGTGGCCTAGGATTTGCACGAGGGACTAGGTTTAGGACTGTGCAAATCCTAGGCCACGGCCACAAAATACCACTCGCGAGTTTTCAAAAATTCGTAGAAAAATCAGGAGACGACCGGAATTTTTTCTATTATTTTTCCCGTAATCTGGGGAACATTCTTCGTCTTTTGAAAATAACTTATTTTTTGAGTTGACTCCCCCTTTAAAAAATCCAGATGATGGTAGAAATAGAATTAGACTTATTTCAACAATCCTGATAAAAATCTAAAAGATTCCAAAAAATTTTTTCAAACTGAAAAATTTTTTTTTTTGAAAAAAATTTTTTTTTCTCAGAATTCTTTAGAATCTTATCAGAATTGATAATAGACTTCAAACCCTGTTTATAACACTATTTGGATCTTTTAGAAACCACCAGGAACCCCTTCAAATGGGTCCTCAAACATCCGATTTTGGGCTGTGTTGCAATATTGAGGGTTCAAAAGTGATCTTAGGAACCGTTTTTAGCAAATTTGAACTACAGATTTTGAATCAACGTGCCAAATTCTATCTATTAACATAAAAAAACTGCAAATGAGCTTCGAAAAAAATCGGACTTCCCGAGGCCGCGGTGCCTAACATAACATTCAGTTTTTGAGGAAACAAGTCAAAGTCAAAAATTCGTTTCCTCTGACTTTTCTAGGTTTTCTGCTATCCGCTACAACCTAGCTGCCCTCATTTTATAGCTAATGAGGGCGTATGGGTGGAGTTGGTCAGTGATAACAACAGTTCTGTCGGTTGCAAGACTTGCGATCTCTCCCATTAGGGACTTTTTATAGTACGTCAGAAGCCTTTGAGCTGGAAAAACAAGGGTTTTCTTAAGAAATGAGCCGAAAATGAGAGTTGACGTTATTTTAGCATTTGCAAGATGACATTTGAAACATGACGATGTTCTCGAAATGGCTTCAACTTCAAATTCCAAGAATCAGCGGCAATGATCACTTTTTTGTGAAGTTCTGTCTAGAGCTGTCTAGAAGATACAGTAGGCTTCAGGAGGCCTTAAATACCAGTTTTCTGATTCTCTGACTTTTCTCTGACCAATTGAAGTCTCAAGGAGCATACGTAACAATCAACGTAACACTAAAAAATCGCATGATTTTCCATTCGGTCTAGTACATTTCCATTATGACTCTTCTCCCAGGGGGTAAATAATGAGGAATCATGGGGTATTTTTGGCGAGTTCTTCTATCTTTCATGACGTCTAATGGATTCTGATTTGGATTCGGAGTCTGATTGGAGTTTGGATAAGAGAAACGAAACGGAATACAATGGAACGGAATGTGTTTTTTCTAACATCGGTAACAGAACGCTAAAACACCCAAAAATGACGAAATGAGTACTGAAAGTGTCAAAAATGATGTTCCCATTGCTTTTTTAAAAGGCCTGATTAGTGTTAAACCAAATGCGGGAAGCTCACTAGACACACTGGATACCTGAACTTGAACATCACAGGAAATACCCGTTTCTTGGAAGAAAGACAGGTGGAAAAAGACAATGTAGGTGAACTTTAGGAAAACAGGAAAAACAAACAACATCAGGAAAACAGAAAGGCAGAAGTGAAAAGTAGAGAAACAACCGAATGACTAACATCCAAAGGATTATAGGCACTTTTATTGGATTAAGAGAGTTGGGTAAAAAATAAAAAGGGTTATCTTCCAAGAACAAGGCTTATCCGTTAAAAGGATTGACTTTTGGACTATTTGATGAAATGGAAAAGAGATATGATGTGTATAGGACGGGGGTGTAGGTAGATGAATAGTTCATAGCATGTTGGATTTTGGATTTGGATTCAGGTTCATGTTTTTAGGACGTTTCAGGAGATTCTAAGATTCTAGAATTCTAGAATTCTAGATCCGGGTGCAAAAGTCTGTTATCATCTTATCACCTTTTCTTTCTAGAGGAACCTGATCTTTGTTCCAGTAGAGACGTCACAATGGATAGACTCCAGTTTAGGCGTTGGGCTTTATTCTCTTTGTTTTCTGATTTTTCATAATCCTTATCACTCCCTTATCATTCTATTGATAAGGGAAAGAGAGCTATAACAAAATGACGAGGACATTGATAACAATGGATTGTGCCGGATAGCGTCACGATCTTTTTGGTCTGCTAAATCAAAGTGGGTCTGCTAAATATTTAGCAGAACCCCTTTTTTGGGTCTGCTAAATCAAAAGTGGGTCTGCTAAATATTTAGCAGACCCACTTTTTCAAAAAGCTTTGAACCTTCGTATTTTTGTTAATTTGAGTCGGGGGGAGTGTGAGAAACGGTTTGAAATCGGGTACAGTAACCCGAAGCTTCAAAAAATTTCAAAGAAACACGAAATTTTGAAGCTTTTTGAAAAAGTGGGTCTGCTAAATCAAAAATGGGTCTGCTAAATATTTAGCAGACCCATTTTTTGAAAAGCTTCGAAACTTTGTATTTCCGTTAATTTGGGTCGAAGGGAGTGTGAGAAACGGTTTGAAATCGGGTACAGTAACCCGAAGCTTCAAAAAATTTTAAAGAAAAACGAAATTTTGAAGCTTTTTGAAAAAGTTGGTCTGCTAAATCGAAAGTGGGTCTGCTAAATATTTAGCAGACCCACTTTTTTGGGTCTGCTAATTCGAAGTGGGTCTGCTAAATCAAAAGTGGGTCTGCTAAATATTTAGCAGACCACATGGGTTACTGTAACTTTTTACTTTGAAAAAACAACCTATGACACATAGAAAGCAACAGAAACAGCTATCGAAAAAGAAAACGGAATAAGAATTTCTAATGTCCAGACGTCGGGGACCAAGGGTCCAGTCCCCCACGAGAGATCCCCCACGAGAGGGAGGGGACCTCATTAAGGATATCACATGATAAGATATGAATCACCTCAGCCAAAAGACCAAAAATACCTAACATGATAAATGATCACTGACAGATGAGAAGAGGAAACTATGAATGGGGCAAGGACACTTTTAAAGGGAAACTACGTATAGTGAAGGATCATTCGGAAAAGCCCAGGATTAGGTAGGAGGGGAAAGGGCGGTGCAAAGAGAGGGGGTGATATCACAAAGTTCTGTTGCTTTGTTGTCAGTGGCAGGGCCTCTAGAATAGAGGAGAAGGAGATAATGAGGAGGAGTTGGGTGGAACAGAGATCAAAGGTAGGTGAGTAACCAGAAAACTGAACTAGGTTCTAGGATAACCAGACTTTGTCTTCATGCCCCTAGCATCTCAATGGTCACTTTGAAATTCTGGGTTCCCTCTTTTTGGAACACTTTACGGTTCACTGAGCATTTGCGGGGGTCGTATTCAGAATCATGAATCCTGTTATGTTACTAGCTTTTCAGCAGGTTAGTAGGTCACCTAGAACAGACAGGAATAGCAAAGAAGTTCTCAAAAAGAGGTGTGGGTGGACAATAGACAATGGTTCTGAGAATCTACGAACTTCTTCTGCTAGGTTTGTCATGTTCTGGTGCAAAACAAAACACAAGGTGGGTAAGGTAAGCAAGTAATAAAAGTTCTTGCTCTCGTTCTCGGCCACAAGTTAGTCATGCAAAAGTTTGAGTTTGTTTTTCTCATCTTGCAGCGGGATTTTTCAACAGGAACAAGGACGTTTTGGTGGTCCTGGTCATACCTCAGAACTCAAGACTTCTTCTAGGTGGATGTTAGAAGTGGAGTGGCTTCTGAAGCAGTCACAAGGTGTAGATGTTGATGAGATGGAAGTGCTCAAAATCAAGTGACTAGAGCTCCTAATTGAGCCGCTAGCAACTCGTGATACTGACAATGAGTAAGGCAAATTATCATTGTTATTGACATGAGATACAGCTCTCAGATTCCCAATCAGATTCCAAACCTCAAAGTTCCAAGGGTCCCAGGGGTCTGTTGGAATCTTAAAACCTGGGCTCTAAGAACCTACATGACTCATGCAAAGTTACATCCAGAAGCCAGAAAACAAAGGAAGAATGAAAGAGCGACCACCATGATGAAGATGTTCGAAGAATGATGTAAGTTGTGTTTGCAGACTATGAATGGAAGATGTGAGGAGAAGAAATGACAAGGGTGGGTAGAGTGGAGGATGATATCATTTCCGTACTTTTCTGACTTTTTGAAAGAGTTTAGGGGGTCAGAAAGAGAACTGAAGCCTAGAAACCTTGGAACTAGACAAAGGCTAGCAGGATCGTTAGAACCTATCCAAAATCAAACTAAAGTTCTAGAATCTGAATCAAACCATACTGCAAACTGACACCTAGCCACTGTCAGAACCCACCTATCTTTAGCTTTTTCTTTTTCCACCTCCAAAACTTTCAAAACAACCTAAACACACGACTAGACACATACGTCTACAGGGAAGTGAATACACTCATTGATGAAGTCATCAAGATCGGGCACAAACACAGTTCCCAGTACACTTTTCTGCATCTAGAAGACTCTAGATAGACTCAAACATCCCTAGATTTCCGATCATTTGTAGTTAGTATAGTCGCTATAACACATCAGCTAGTTTTTGATCGGACACACTACAAGATCAGTGGGAGCAATGCGACTAGGGGGGCTGGAGGCTAAGACGGTCTTAAGTTTGAGTTTGACGGACTTTCCTTGGAGCAAAAGATCATTTGCAGATGACGAGGCCATTTGAAACATGTTAGGGACCCAACTAGGACTCAATGATCATATGAGTAAGCAACCTAAAGAAATGTGGGAACGGGAAAAGCAGAAAAGTAAAAGAGGATGACGGGATGTTGCAAGTGGGCTTAAGGATGGTAATCTGAAGACGTAGACGCTTGTCTTGTCACTTCCTTATCTCTTATTACCTATTACCTGAAGGCTTGAGGTTAGGCTTAGCTGAAGAACGTCATAATCATCTTAATCTTGAGAAATAGGTAAAAGGAAGTACCGGAAAGAGTCCATGAATGCAGAAACAAGGGCTCCAAAAGTTCCCAGGGACTTAAGCTTACCCAGGCCTAACCAATCCAGTCCAACCTATGAACACCCACCCATAGACCTACGTGACATTCAACACTTCTTAATAGAATGAATGTTTCCAGAAGTTCTGATGAATATATCACAATCATACGACACGACACACAATTTTGTAGCCGCCCCAGTGCAGAGAAATCATATGAGAGCCCTCCCCACATACATTCTATTTTCCCCCTTCTCTCTGACGCACGTTTATTATTATTTGGATGAATGAATGAGTGAGGAAGGACCAATTAGAAATGCAAGAGCAGGCCAGGCTATGTGCAAAGATTTTTGATCTGGTGAACTGGAAGATGGGTGTTTTTTGGTTTGAAACTTTCCAAAAAACTTGCAGAAAATCGGGTTCTAGAGGGTTGCGGATGCTAAGAGAGATGTTTTCTACGAGTTTCAGCGTAGCAAAAAACATAGAAAGGCTTGAAGATTCGAACTTGTGGGTGTTCTCACCATGGTCAACTCTCTTAGCCACTAGGCCACCAAGGCGCGGCG
The DNA here is from genome assembly GCA_900883565.2 of Caenorhabditis panamensis. NCBI lineage: Eukaryota > Metazoa > Nematoda > Chromadorea > Rhabditida > Rhabditidae > Caenorhabditis > Caenorhabditis panamensis. The sequence continues at coordinate 116,491 of LR537828.1, read as the reverse complement.
CTATGACGTGTCCGCGCCGAAGAGCCATGGGCGCAATGGCGCAGTCGGAAAGAGGCTTGTCTACGGTGCGAACACTCAAAAGTTCGATTCCTCTAGGCTTTCAGGGTTTTTTGGGGTTTTTTACTACCCTGAAAACGGTAGAAAACACATTTCTAAAGCGATTAGACACCTGGAAGTAGAATTTCCAAAGAACTAGGAGCTAAAAACGAACATCAGGATGTTCTAGAGTCAATCTAGACGGCTAATTCAGTTACTAACATCTCAACAAACCAGAAATCCATGCTAACTGGTAACAGGAAGAAGATTAGACCCCTAAGGGAGATGTCTAGCCAACCTATTGACTCAACTGATAATGAGCGGAGAAGATGATAACAATAATAAAAACAAGTGACAATCCATTCCCTAGAGATATTTTGATCGAAAGAGAAGAAGAATCGGGTAAATAAAATATAATACATAGCAGAGATCTCAAAGTATGCAAAACTTCCATGGAAAGTGTAGATTGCATTGGTCTTTTTCTAGACATAAGTTCACTTTTTGACAGCTTCTGAATGTGACAAGGACGAGGTGTCAGACGGAAATTAGCATTGGATATGATTGAGGTGTCTAGAATTGAGAATAGGGGGTTCTTGAGGTCTGATAAGGCTAAAAATAGTGTTTTCAATCATTTTCAGGGTAGCAAAAAACATAAAAAGGCAGGAGGAATCGAACTTTTGGGTGTTTTCTTCTTAGATAAGCCTCTTACCACTGCGCCACGGAAACTCGCTCCTGTGCGCCGCGTTATGACGTGGCGCCGCGCGCCATGTGGCCTAGTGGTTAAGAGGCTTGTCTATAAGGAAAAAACCCAAAAGTTCGATTCCTCTAGGTCTTTTTTGTCTTTTGCTTTCTTTAAAATGATAGAAAAACCTATTTTTAATGCCATATGACCTTTCGTTATACTTTGTAGACCCACCCACCCTCTTTTTATTTAGAAATGTGAAATGTGTCAAGTTACTGAAAATTGAAAACTGATATTCCATTTGGATTTGGAGCATGTTTGATGAGGCTTTTGACACTGATCTTTTGAACAGCAAACTCAAAAGTTTGCAAACAACTAGGTGATATCACCTTTCGTAGGAAAACAACCAAGAAAAAAAGGAAAAGAGTTCTCCAAAAGTGATGTGTATACAACTAAAACCGCCCCATTTTCTCCCAAAATCCTCATCGTTTTTATGACCATTATAGGCTTATAATTGTGTATGGCTCTTGGGTGGGTGGAAGATGGAAAGATGATGTTGTTGTTGTTCCGAGATTTGTTCGGATTAGAGGAGAATTGTACTGAAGGGTTATGTGTTTTGGGTAAAAGATGGAGAAAGTCACGTGGGCTAAGAAAAATGATCTTAAAACTTGAAAATTGCTTGAAAAATGGTCACAAATCATGGAATAGAACAATTTTCTAAAAGTGACATGGCTTGAACAAAAGGAAGTAAAAAGAACAAAGAGCTAACAAGGAAACGACAAAATGAGTTCTAAAAAACGCAAATAATGACTTACAAACCCTAAAAACCCTCCAGGAATCAAAGAACCTAGCCAAAGGGTACAAGGGGTCTCACTATCAAATTGGTTTTTTGGTATTTTCTAGTTTCTGGACCGATTTTTTCAAACTTTTTTGATGAAAACAGATAGAAAACAAAATTTTGAGCTTAGAAACAGTCAATTTGACCAGAATTATTGAGTTTTTCATGAAAAATTTTCAGATTTTGTGTTTTGGCAAAATTCGCAAAAATTGGGGATTTGCTTGAAAAACCATGAAAAACTGACTTATTCTGGTCGAATCAACTATTTCTAGGTTTCAAATCTTTTATTCTATCATATTTCAACAAAAAACTTTGAAAAAATTGACCCAGAAATGAGAAAACACCAGAAAACCGTCTTCCTGATGAGACCCACCAAGTGCCACTTCACGTGACCGCAATTGTAGGTGTGTTTTGGAAGGACCAATCTTGTTAAAGTAGTGTTTTAAAGGTCCCAAGGGAGTATTAGAGGAAATAAAGCATACTTTGAGGTCAGTTAATGGAGCTTGAAGCATGAAAACCAATCCCAAAGGACAATCTATGTTTAGTGATAAATGGGGGTCTTCTTGGGAGTCGGATATCAGTGTACAAGAAAGTAGGAATGTTGCATTTCTAGAACCCAAATAGCCCATTTACCCCACCTCAACAAGGTCTAAAGATCCCCCAATCCCTTTCCACCCCTTCCTCTTCCGGTAATACACCACAAAACACACCATAACACGGGCCCAAACTTCCTCAAAACATCCGACATATCATAGGTATATGGATATCCATTCGAAAATAACTACACGCCTCCATAATCGTCACCATGACCTTTTTCAGGTGCAGAAAAAGTGGAAAAGGAAGAGGATAATCTTCTGTTTTGGAGTAGGTGTGTTGTGGTAGGTTGTAATGGAAAGTTTGCAAATTTGACATGGAATCCTCTAGAATTGAAGGAAAACCGGAAGTTCCAAGTTGGAATACAAATTTTGTGCTTGTCTGTTCTTCCTATCCATCTATGTAAAACTTGATTAATTTCCAGTTTCGTTTTTTTCACTGATTTATAACCTATTTCTTCGTGTTTTCCTAGAGGAACATGGGGAATTGAGTTAGTCACAAGCAGTCACAAAAATACACACATCAATGCCAAAAATAACAGCAATTCTACATTACAGTAAACCAATTGGAACTTCAAGGGACCGGACCTCATTCGGAATTCTGACCCAATGAAGAAACTGAATGTTTCAAAGTTCCCATCATTAAAAATGTTCCCGGCCACCCCACACGTGGTAAGAATTGGAAATATGAAATTGAAATTGAAATTGAAATTCAGGAGAGTGTTTTTTCTAGTCTGAAAGGATATCACATTTCAAGTTCCGTTCTCATGGGAAATGGTAGAAGTCAGCTGAGAAAAATGAGAGGATGATCGAACATGGTCTGCTAAATATTTAGCAGACACAAAAAAATGGGTCTGCTAAATATTTAGCAGACCCACTTTTGATTTAGCAGACACACTTTCTCAAAAAGCCTCGAAATTTCGTTTTTCTTTAAAAGTTTTAGAAGTTTCGGTTTACTGTAGCCGATTTAAAACTGTTTCTCACAATCCCTCAGACCCAAATTCAGAAAAAAAACGAAGTTTCGAAGCTTTTTGAAAAAGTAGGTCTGCTAAATATTTAGCAGACCCACTTTCGATTTAGCAGACCCACTTTTTCAAAAAGCTTCGAAATTTAGTTTTTCTCTGAAATTTTTTGAAGTTTCGGGTTACTGTACCCGATTTCAAACCGTTTCTCACACTCCCTCCGACCCAAATTAACAAAAAAAAGAAGTTTCGGAACTTTTCAAAAAAGTGGGTCTGCTAAATATTTAGCAGACCCACTTCGATTTAGCAGACCCAAAAAAGTGAGTCTGCTAAATATTTAGCAGACCATCTTCGCATTTTCCCCCCAGTTTCCTCCAAATGTTGACAAACTGATAAGCATGCAAATCCTCGCCCTTATCACCCTCCAAAAGTGTCATAAATCGCCCCTTCACAACAACAAGTTTCCTCGTTTTCTCGACTCGACCATCTCCAAAAAGAGACACTAAAAAGCCACACCACACGATTTTATGATCACTATCACTCCTTGTTTTCACTTTTCCCTATCAACACGTTTGACTAGTTCTAGTTTCGAACGGTTCTTGAGGAGAGACCCTGGAACTTCTGGAATTCATTGACTTAATTTCAGTTAGTGAAGTGATTAGAGGAGAACTGGTTGGGTGGTTTACAGATTTTATATGGGCAATTTGTGATGATCGGATGGGTGGAACGATGATGAATAAGGATGATTTGATACTGTGATAAACTGATATTGGAAGATAAAGATAAACATGGCAACTTTGTGTCTTGTAACTATGAAGAGTAAAAAAAGTGAAAAATTTTTGAATTTTGGACCAAAGGTAGAAAAATGGGGCACATCGGGTATGCATGATGTCCTTTTTTCTCATTTCCACTACCCATTTCCAACTGCGTCATCAATCATTTCGAGGCCCGAATACTTGATGATTTTATGACAGGAAATGTCGGTTTTTCGAGCAGATTTCTGGGATTTCTGGGGAGAAAAGAGTTCTGGGATTTGATATGGGCATAAGGAAGTGAGAAAAGCTATTTTTAGATGGGGAAATGGAGAAAATTTGATGTTGAAAAAAAAATTTTTGAGCAAAGTTGAAAAAGTGGTCTGCTAAATATTTAGCAGACCCACTTTTCAAAATATGGGTCAAATTTCACGTGGATTTCAAAAACCACTCTAATTTTCAAAAATCAAACAATTTGAACCTAGAACAACAAATTTCCCGGTTTGAAATGAGGTACAGTACCCATTTGGAGCTTTTTCAAAAAGTGGGTCTGCTAAATATTTAGCAGACCCACTTTTTTGGGTCTGCTAAATCGAAGTGGGTCTGCTAAATATTTAGCAGACCCACTATTTTGGGTCTGCTAAATCAAAGTGGGTCTGCTAAATATTTAGCAGACCATTTTCAAGAAAGTTTTTTTTTCAATATTTTCAGAAAATCCCAGAACTACCGTATTCCAATGGTTACTGAATATTTAGCATTCCCAATTCCAAATCTGAAACGTGCCTTTCAATGATCCGATATCTAGTTCCTCACTTGTTTTCTTGTATTATGTGTTCTACTTCTTCTTCTCCCTCTTTCCACTTGAAAACATTACTAATATCCTCTCTGTATCTGCCCATGATTGGTGCACTTTCGCCCCCCAGAGAAGCAGGAGGCGAACAAAGATGTCTATCAGTCGGAACAAGTTACTGCCCACCCTCGCCCACATGTACAAGTTCCCGTCCGGGTATATAAGCCTCGGGCGGCGCGTTGCCATTCGTTCGTCTGCCTCGCAGTTAGACAGACATACCCGAAGTACCACTAATCATGGAGGAGAAACAGAAGATCGCCGAGGCCGAGAGTCTCAAGAAACTCGCTTTCTTTGGTGAGCATCTTCTTCTTTTTTTGCTGTTTCACTATTTTGAAATTTGAAATTGTCATTTGAACTCTAAAGCCCCTCTTTCACTTCTTATCCCTTGCTTCCCTCAGGAATCTCCGTCTCCACCATCGCCACCCTCACGGCGATCATTGCCGTGCCAATGCTCTACAACTACATGCAACACGTGCAGTCGTCTCTCCAGAATGAGGTCGAATTCTGCAAGCACAGAACCGACGGACTTTGGGATGAGTTCCACCGGGTAAGCAAAAGCTAAAAAGCTGAAAAAAGCGACCAATAACCCTTAAACTTTCAGTTCGAGACTGTGAAAGGAGTAGACTCACGAATCAAGAGAGACACCCGATCGCGCCGTGGAGGATACTCCGAGGGAGCTCCATCCGGTGGAGGAGGTGGCGGAGGATCGTGCTGCTCTTGCGGAATCGGAGCCGCCGGACCAGCTGGAGCACCAGGAAAGGACGGAGCTCCAGGAGAGGACGGAAAGGCTGGAAATCCAGGACAAGCTGGATCTGACGCCGAGGCTGCTGCTGCTCCAACTGCCGCCGACTTCTGCTTTGACTGCCCACCTGGACCACCTGGACCAGCCGGAGGACCAGGACCCGCTGGACCAGACGGACCGGCTGGAGCTCCAGGAAACACTCCATCCGGAGGAGGCCAAGGACCAGCTGGACCACCAGGACCACCAGGACCCGCTGGAAACGATGGAGCCCCCGGAGCCGCCGGAAACCCAGGAGCCCCAGGACAAGTCACCGAAGTGCCCGGAACCCCTGGACCAGCTGGACCAGCGGGACCACCAGGACCACCAGGACCAGCCGGAAACCCAGGAAGCGCTGGAGCTTCAGAGCCAGGACCACCTGGACCAGCTGGAGACGCCGGACCAGACGGAGCTCCAGGAAACCCGGGAGCGCCTGGAGCACCAGGAGAAGCCGGAGCACCAGGAAGCGGCGGAGGATGCGATCACTGCCCACCGCCACGTACCGCCCCTGGATATTAGAGAGATATCTCGTGTGGTGTGCCATTTCTTTTTCCTCTTTTCCTTTTCGTGTCTTTCAAAGAATAAACACTTTTGATCAGATCAACAGACCAAAAATGTTATCTTTCCCATGAACATGATGTCAGAAAGTCGAAAAAACATCCTACAACCTCTAAAATCCCCCCTTTTCGAGCTTTTTCCCATTTTTTCCCAAAATGACACGTTTCCCTGTGTTCCTACTTCTAGTAACCACAGCAACTTGCAACTTGCACCCGATGAAAATCGCGACTATCAGTGGATACGGCGCCCTTCCCGCTGTTATGCAGGTTTGTTGGCATCCAGTTCTTATCAGTGATAAGAAGAAAGAAGAGGGGAAACTGGTTACTGGGAAAAGTTACTGGTTTGAGGGGGAGACAAGGGGGGATGGAGATCATTATCGTCACGTCATTACATTCCGCATGAAAAGAGGGGAATAGGGAACTTTGAGGGACCTAATTAGGGTTTCCAGACTTGCAATTCTAACCTCTGTTTCTGAAAAAAGGATCTAGAAAAAAGGGAGCATGAAAATGAGTTAAAAAATGAAGATACATACATAATTGGAACTTTTTTTTCTAAACAAAGTTTCCAAAGTTCCATCGCATTGTTATTAGACTTTTTTAGATTAGGAAAACAGATTTGAAGTTTTTTTCTTGTTATAACGTTCTTATTTTAGTGTAGAAACACTTACTTTTGAACTACCCCTATGCACAGTACATAGAGGTCAAAAGTTAGTGTATGTACCATCATACTTTTGATCATAACTCGGCTCAAATTGTTCTATTTGAGCTCATTTTTGGACATGTTTCAGCTGAATATTTTGGTAAAACATTGCAAAAAGTTAAAAAACAATTGATCAAGATTCAGATTAAGGCGGACATCACAAACTTCAGAATCCAAATTGTGAATTTGAAATTTTTTGCTCCAGAACTTTTCAATTTTTTCAAAAATTTTTTATTCAAATTTTACTTTTAAACATGTTCACTGAGTTACTTAATTATCCAGCTAAAACATATCCAAAAATGATCTCAAACGGACCATTTTGAGCCGAGTTATAACCAAAAGTCTGATGATGGTACAATTCTTTCAGACAGAACTGCAACGTGCTCTTAAATGGTTCGAGAACGCATTTCTCGTCCAGAAATTGAAATTTTCCGTCAAAATCCAATACGTCACTTTAAAAATCCCAGAATACCACAAGTTCACAACCGTTCTTGTTCAGGTAAACAGACCCTAATCCAGTATACACTATTACCTCTAAACTTCAGACCCCCGAAAAACGCATCAACATCCCATTTCAAAGTCAGAATATGCAGAAGCTTCTGGATTTCGCTGATTTCCTGGTGTTCATTGTCGCCAAGGATCCCAAAGAGTGTCAAGAAGACCCCAATTTGCTCGCAGAAGCGTTACCAATCGGATTCTGGCCAGATACCCGACCCCCTCTAGCCACCATGTCCATCTGCCCTAGAGACTCTCCTCAAGTTCCACTTTTCGACTTGTTCCGGCATGAAATCCTCCATGGAATGGGCTACGGTCTGATCATTGATAAAACTAGAAAATCCCACAAGGAATCTGAAAAATACACTTGGAAAACACCAAGTGGATCTCAATTGGCTGCAAGACACTTTTTGGACTTTGACAATTTGGCTTTATCTTCTGCAAAGTTGCACTTTGATTGTCCAAGTCTGAAAGGGATAGAGGCAGATGGAACAAGGAAGCATCATTTGAATGAGTATATCTTTGGGGTGAGTTTAGCGAGTTTTACTCCAACTGTCACGGGAAGTGGTCTCGCCACGAAATCAGTTTTTTGGTTTTTTCTCGTTTTTGAACCAATTTTTTTCAAATTTCTTAATGAATTTAGATAGAGCAAAAAATTTGAAGCAGAATGACAGTCAATTCAACTAAAATTTTTGAGTTTTTCGAAGAAAATTTTCAGATTTTGCGTTTTTGGAAAATTTTTTGAAAATGGTTGGTTAGCTTGGAAAACAGTGAAAAACTGACTTATGTTGGTCAAATTAACTATCGTTAGGTATCAAATTTTTTTTCCTAACAGATTTTTCCTTAAAACATTTGAAAAAATCAGTCCAGAATCGAGAAAACACCAAAAAACTCTTTTCGTGGTGAGACCCCTGAGTGCGCGTTACTACAGTAATACATATTTTGAATTGATTTTTCTGGAAAACAAGAACATTTGTAGAATGAGTTAATGACAAGTGATTTGGAGTCTTCTGGAAACATTTTCAGTTGGATTTCCGCTGGAATCATTGAAGGAACTTTCAATGGGAATACGTGAGTGTTAGCGTCTCTAGAGTATGTCTAGTTTTTTTTTTCAGCCAATGGTACCATGTAAACCGAACATTCATCCATCCTGAAGCCTCCCAGTACTCATACGCTAAAAATTTTGGCTGCGAATTCCTCCAAAAATCCTGTTGGGAATTCATTGAATCCACCGAGAAACGGAATCCGACTTTGAAAATAGGACCTTTCTGCTCTAAAAATCATCAGAATGTAGGTCAAAGTCACTTCAAGTTATCAGAACTTTGAATTTCCGTTCAATATTCAGTTGTGCTATATTTTCAACTCGAAAAAACATGTCAGAATCAGTGATAAGGACTGTGACGCGCCACGTCATCACTATCAAACACCCACTCAGATGGCTGATAATGGAGTTAAGGTTAGTGGAATGGGTACAAGTCAGAACTGTATTTGCTTATGATTCATAGTAATTTGTATTTTTAAATGTGAAATTTGAAATGCGGGTCTGTTAAATCAAAAGTGGGTCTGCTAAATATTTAGCAGACCCACTTTTTTGGGTCTGCTAAATCAGAGTGGGTCTGCTAAATCGAAAGTGGGTCTGCTAAATCGAAAGTGGGTCTGCCAAATCGAAAGTGGGTCTGCTAAATCGAAAGTGGGTCTGCTAAATATTTAGCAGACCCACTTTTTTGGGTCTGCTAAATCAAAAGTGGGTCTGCTAAATATTTAGCAGACCCATTTTCAAAGAAATTTTTTTTTCAAATGTTTTTTTTCCAGAAAATCCCAGAACTACCGTATTCCAACCTACCAATGAGATTTTGCCCAGTGGTTACTGTAAGAATTGTCTCAAATTGAAGAAAATGTATTTTTTTACAGTACCAACACCTGCTCCCCTCCAACTACCGTATTGGTCCTTGTCCTCCTGGAGCTTGAAAACAAAATGGAATAAAGTACCCTTTCTCATTTTTCAAATCAAATAAAGTAAAACTCCATTGATAACATAACACTAACACATGTTCTTATCAGTCTGTCTGCGTCTCTAAATGACCTCATCTCTAGGTGGAAAAGTGTAATAAAAGAGCCAGTGAGGAGACATTCTTATCAGTGAAATATCTTTTATCGTTTTCTTTTGTTCCGAATGTTCTGGAAGCTTTGGCTTCCGCTTTTTTCCCTTGCCGTATCTAGAAAAATAAGAAAAAACGCTTGTTGCAGAATGTGGTTACCAACATTTCTCCTAATCACTATTGCACTTTTGAGTACAGTAATCCATTGTCAAATGGATCGAGGAGTTGAAGAAGAACATGCAGATTCAGTATGTGTTTAGTTAGAACCTTCCTAAACCCCTAAAACCTCAAATTTTCTTCCAGGAAGTGATCTCCGCCGAGCAACACATTCCAATCCATCGTCCTAGACAAATCAAAAAGAGAATGTTGGTGGAAGGAGATGAGCTTCTTCTTTCGCAAGTTGTAAGTCTCATTTTTTGCGGTTTTTTGTTTTATTCAAACACAAAAACCCGCAATTTCAGGTCTGGCGCCACGGAGATCGAGCTCCAACTGGCACCTACCCAACTGATGTTCATAAGGAGGATGCTTGGCCGAATGGTTGGGGGGAGTTGACGCAGGTCGATTTTTTTTTGTTGGAATCGATCTAAATTTTACATTTTTTAGCTCGGAATGCGTCAACAATACGCCCTGGGTCGTCTTCTCTACAAAAAGTACATCAATGCCACCAATCCACTTCTCAGTTCGTCTTACAGTTCCAAAGAGGTACAGTATCGACAATTTTTTGCATTCTTTTTTCAAACAGCTATAACTTGGTTTCCTGTTGTCCTTTTGAGCTGATTTTTGGATATGTTGTAGCTGAAACTTTTCTCTATAAGTAATAGGGGTTTTGAGTTTGTATTGCACAAATCAGGTAACTTACGATGCCTGAAACTAGGTCAGATCCGATTTTAGAAAGTAGAGATTTTTGTCTGAGTTTTTCAGAATTTTTTGATGATGCCGAAATTTGTTTTCTAACACTTTCTTGTTATTCTTATAGTCCTTATTATTATCAAAATTATATTCTAGGTCTACATCCGCTCCACCGATGTTAACCGAACCCTAGTCTCCGCTTTGTCGAATTTGGCAGGAATGTTTGAGAATGGAAATAGTGGGCAGGATTATCCGGATTCTCATAGGTAATTCATAACCCTAAGAAGGACTGGCAACGTATCCAAATACCAAAAAACAACCAACAATCTCAAATTCCAGATGGCCAAAAGGTTGGACCCCAATTCCCGTGCACACCGTTGCAGAAAAAGATGATCCTGTTAGTCAACTCCTCTATTTGTTGTGTTTGACCTAACTTTTGATGTTTCCAGATCGGAAACGTCTTCGCTCCATGTCCCCGAGCCGAGGAGCTCACAAAAGACATCTATTCTGGCCAGGGATTCCAAAAATTCGTGGCTGAAAATCAAGATTTCCTGGATTTTGTCTCTGAAAAATCCGGAAAGAAAGTGATTATGCCGGAGATTTACATGGTTAATGATGTGCATTTCATTGAAAAACTGTACAATCTGTCCCAACCCTCCTGGATCACCGATGACGTGGAAATCAAGCTTCGCAATCTCTCCCAAGTCTCCACAAGATTCCTCTTTGGAATCGGGGACCCATATGTTCCAGAACTCATTAGACTTCGAGGAGGACCCCTTCTCTCCACTATGATTGACAAAATGAAGCAGAAACTGTCTTGTCGTGACAAGGATAATCAAGGAGAGGAGTGTAACTGGATTGGAAAGTTGAAGTATCATGCTTATAGTGCGGTAAGGTCATTTTTTATAGTTTTAGAAATGTTTTTCTCGCTTTTCTGAGTCGATTGATACCAATAATGATGGGGTTTGAACGATTTCAGTTTTCAAGAATCAAAAGATGTTTAGCAGACCCACTTTTTTGGGTCTGCTAATTCAAAAGTGGGTCTGCTAAATATTTAGCAGACCCACTTTTTGAAAAAGCTCCAAATTGGGTACTGTACCTCATTTCAAACCGGGAAAGTTGTCGTCCTAGGTTTCAGATTGTATAATTTTTGAAAATTAGAGTGATTTTTGAAATCTACAAAAAAATTGAGTCAATTTTTGAAAATGGGTCTGCTAAATATTTAGCAGACCCACTTTTAATTTAGCAGACCCACTTCTCGAGAAAGCTCCAAAATTTTCTTTTTTCTTTAGTTTTTTGAAATTTTGGCTTACTGTACCCAATTTCAAACCGTTTCTCGCACTTCCTCAAACTCAAATTAACATAAAAACGAAATTTCAAAGCTTTTTCAAAAAGTTGGTCTGCTAAATATTTAGCAGACCCACTTTGATTTAGCAGACCCACTTTTTTGGGTCTGCTTCACTTTTTTTGGTCTGCTAAATCGAAAAGTGTCAAATTTCTCAAAACCTAGGCGTTATTAGTATCATTCCACGCAGAATTTCACGCTCATTCCAGTAATCATAACCATTTTGTATTTCCAGCACGACACCACCGTCTACGCCTTCCTGACAACTTTTGGTGATGAGGAGAAGGTCATCGAGGGTGGAATGCCCCATTATACCGCTTCTGTGGCTGTGGAGTTGTGGAATTTGAAGAATGGAGGTCCGAGTGTTAGGGTAAGCTAGAAATCACAATTTCATCGAAAATTCACAAAGAAAAATCTACTTTTAGGTCCTTTTCCACAGTGCCTTCCACCATAACTACCACGTTATTACTCATTTGGCTAAGGGGTGTCCGCATAATTCGGAATTCTGTCCTTTGAAGGTAAAACCTAGATAAACGATGCTGATAATCTCTAAATCAACTGAAAATTCCAGACTTTCGAGCGCCGCAGTCTCAAATTCCTTCCAGTGAACCTTCAAAAAGAGTGTCAACTCAAAAAGCCCTCTTTGAGAAATCGTACCGCTTGGAAGGTTGATAACTGATGAAAAACTGAATTGATAAAGATAAAACGTTCAAACTCTCATAGTTCTTATCAAAAACCTCTTATCAGTTTAATAGCAATGAACCCATATCAGTTTGTTTGAAGTTAGAAAATGAAGAAATACCAAAGTTATCAGTGATAACTTATCACTGTCAATTTATCACCTTATCAGTGTCGAGTGTGGAACTTGTTTTCGCGCAGTCTTTGGTTTTAGATTGTCACACTTTTGGTATCGTCTAGTTCCGTTTTCATCAAACAGACACCTTCTTTTTGTGTTTTGTTTGGAGACATTTGGGTACAATTTTCACTGTTTTTTCTTGTTTTTTTCATTCCAATTTTCAAAAGTCATGGTGCATTCACATTCTCACACATCAAATGTCTATGTGTTTGTCTTGGAATCCAAATGCTTTTATCAAAATGAAAAACAGCAAGAGAAAGAAAGGAAAGGAATAGAGAAATGTAAGAAATGAGCTTTGGTCATGTGGAATTGAAGGAATTCTGCTTTTTTTTATTCTTTTTGATCTTGGGATAGAAATTGGGGATTGAAAATGATGTTCAATGATGATTTCTAAAAGTCAAGATTCAAGGGGGAGGGGATGATCTTTTGATTTTGCAGCTTCATTTTCTGAATAGAAAAACTGGATTACTTGTCAAAGAAGGCTTGGAAGTACAAAATGAGTTTGTTAATCTTGATCAGCGTAAAATTCCGCATCGATTGATACTAATAACATCTAGGTTTCAAAAAATTCAAAATTAGCAGACCCACTTTTTTGGGTCTGCTAAATCAAAAGTGGGTCTGCTAAATATTTAGCAGACCCACTTTTGAAAAATTGGGTTAAATTTCACGCAGATTTCAAAAACCACTCTACTTTTCAAAAACCATACAATTTGAACCTAGAACAACAACTTTTCCAGTTTGAAGTGAGTTACAGCAACCCAGAATACGAAGTTTTGGAGATTTATAAAAAGTGGGTCTGCTAATTATTTAGCAGACACACTTTGATTTAGCAGACCCAAAAAAGTGGGTCTGCTAAATATTTAGCAGACCCACTTTTTGTTTGAAATTTTTTTTCTTAAAATTTTCAAAACCCTATCATAATTAGTATCATTCAATTCAGAAAAACGCGAAAAACACTCCCAACAACAAGAAAAACCGCCTAAAACTCTCCCAGAAGAGTTATTCCACCTTGTTTTCATGACCTTCTCTTCTAAAATTAGCTCTAGCCGCACTTCTAGGAGCCTTTCAGATTAGTATAGCGACCGACTAAAATGTGTTTTTTATAGCTAGAACAGGTGTATTTTTGTTATCAGAATAGTCTAGAATCCCTATTTTTGTGTTCTGTTATTTCTGATTTGATTTTTGACTTCCATTTTTTGGGGAGAAAAGAAAAAAATGGTGGTGGTGTTTTTCAAAAATCATCTTATTATAATAATGCAAATATTCTTTTTTTTTTAAATCATAGGATTGATGATAGGAGTGATGCTTTTCGAAAATCAACTGATTTTTGGTCACTCTTCACTAGAAAAAGTATGAAAACCAAAAAACTACAGTATAGTTTTCAAAATTTTCAAAACTTTGAAACCATATCATTTTTAGTATCAATCGACTCCCCATCTTATGAAAAACCTTTCTAACACCTTTAAAACCAAGAAAACCCACCCAGAAAGTCAGAAATTCACCTTCAAAAAGCCTTCCTCATGTGTGAAGTGTCCCCTCTCTCCAGTGTAAATATCCCTCTTTCTCTAACCCTGTCTGCGTCTCTTCTCCCTTTCTATGGCTCACTTTCAAAGATTGCAAAGCTCTCTTTGAATCACACACTCTCTCGTTTTCTCTTTTTCATTGCCAACTTTCAAAAGTTGTCCCCTATAGTTAGAGATAAGAGACCCAAAGATTAGACCCCGCCCCTTTTGCGTTCCGTTTTGTTCTTTAAAGATCAGGCATTCCGGTCATGTGTTTTTAGTTTTTGGTGATAGAAAAGGAAGATTAAGCTCTTTTTTAGCTTATTTTGCAGAAATTCAAACTGTTTTTAGGTTTTTTGACCCCTTTTTTCGAGTCGCCTAAAATCGCCCAAAACCGCCCAAAATCCCATGTTTGAAGGCCTTTTTGAAAGGGTTTACGGTGATTTTTAGAAGATTCAAAAAGTGTTTCAAATAGATTCAAACTTGTACTTTCAATCCTAAAAAAATCTTAGAAGTTCTGAAGAAAAAATTTTTTCAAACAAAAAAAATTTTTTTTTTTTTTGAAAAATTTTAAAAATTTATTTTTTGAAAATCTGCGAATTTTGACTAGGATTGATAGAATACGTTCAAATATATATATTGCACTATTCAAAACCTTCAAAAAAGTGGAAAACCAGTCAAAATCAAACTCAAACTCCCCCGTAAAAACTGAAATCCAGTTGAGCTCTTGGTTTTTTGTTTTTCTACCCCCTGCTCCCTAGGGGTCTAAAAATCACATTATTCAAGCGATATCTGATCTTAATTTCCGTAATTTTCATTTTCATTACTCTTACTCCTCTTTATTTTCACATTTTCCGCCGTTCAATTTCTCCAAAATACATCTGGCTATATCCACCTCAACAACAAGTGAAATTGGTCGCCACTCACAAAAAAATATACAGGGTCCAGGGTCATTAATCAAGGGGAAAAGCGGTGAAAGCACATCACATGTGCTCTCCAATTCTTTCTGCACAGCAGCGGCGATACTTTTAGATGATAACAAGCCCCCGCACTGGCGACTCTTTTTATGACGATTGGGTTCTCTTCGTGTAACTTGACCTCATTATGTTACTTGACACTGAAAAGTGTTGTTCTAGGTTTGAGTTCATGTGATTTTTGAAAAGTAGAGTGATTTTTGAAATCTGCGAGAAATTTGAGTCAATTTTCGAAAGTGGGTCTGCTAAATATTTAGCAGACCCACTTTTTGAAAATGTTTCGAAATTACGATTGTTTGTTAATTTGGGTCAGAAGAAGTGCGAGAAACGGTTTAAAATGGGGTACAGTAACCCGAAATTTCAAAAAAATTCAAAAAATTGCAATTTTGGAGCTTTTTTAAAAAAGTGGGTCTGCTAAATCGAAAGTGGGTCTGCTAAATATTTAGCAGGCCCACTTTTTTTGGTCTGCAAAATTGAAAATGGTGAATTTTTTGGAATCAGGGCATTATTAGTATCAATCAATGCAGAATTTTACGGTGATTACAGTTAACATTATCATCTTAACCGAAATGAGCTTTTGACAAAATTTCCTGTGGAAAATGAAACAGTTCTGACTACTTTTTCACTTCAACTCACCCTAATCACATAATATCTAGATTCTATTGTTGTTCTAGGTTTCAAATAGGTTTCAAATTGTATAATTTTTGAAAAAAAGGAGTGATTTTCGAAATCTGCGTGAAATTTGTATCATTTTCAAAAAAGTGGGTCTGCTAAATATTTAGCAGACCCACTTTTTTGTGTCTGCTAAATCGAAGTGGGTCTGCTAAATATTTAGCAGACCCACTTTTTGTGTCTGCTAAATCGAAGTGGGTCTGCTAAATATTTAGCAGACCCACTTTTTGAAAACCAATCAGAATCTTGAATTTTTCTCCAATTTTCAATTCCCGAATGACCTTTCTTTCCCTTGAAACATCTGACATGAGAGAAAAAGGTGAGAAAATAAGAAAACCAAATGTAAATTGGAATCCCTCAAAACCACACCCTCCTTTTTCCCCTCCAAACAATACGAAACAAACTCACTTTCCCTCGCTGACTTCCAAAAAATCGGGAAATGGACAAATTCCTGCCAATTTGGCGGTCACTACTTGTTGCAACACCCATAAACAATCGCCCAAATTACCACAAATTTCATTTCACTTTCCGAAAAAATTGTTGCTATTCAGGAGGATGTTTGTGTGTACTGTATGTTGCATTTTGTTGCGAATTTTTCGATTTTTCGATTCCCAACTAAGATTCCGTTTCAAATTCTCACTTGGCACCATATTTGCCAGATCGACACTTCAACACTTGTACACAATCCAAATACAACAAAACGACAACCCACTTTGCCCAAAAAAGTACATAATTCTTCTCCTCGCATTCTGTTTAATCGGCAGTGAAAGTCGACCGCCCGTGACCGATTCTCACTGTTGGCGGACGGAAGAATGGACAGAGTATTTGGTTTTACAAATAGGTACTAAACTCACTGGTGGAACGAAAACTGTTGGTTAACTCAGTGATCATTTTTTCTAGAAAAAAATAAACCCGAAAAGTGGGTCTGCTAAATATTTAGCAGACCCACTTTTGAATTAGCAGACCCACTTTTTCAGAAAACTCTAAAACTTCATATTTTCGATTTTTTTTGCAATTTCGGGTTACTGTACCCCATTTCAAACCGTTTCTTGCACTCCCTCCTACCCAAATTCACAAAAACACGAAATTTCGAAGCTTTTTAAAAAAGTGGGTCTGCTAAATATTTAGCAGACCACTTTCGATTTAGCAGACCCAAAAAAGTGGGTCTGCTAAATATTTAGCAGACCCACTTTTGCAAAAAACACCAAAATTTTCCGCTGATTTCAAAAATCACTCTAGTTTTCAAAAATCTCACAATCTAAAACCTAGAACAACAATCGAATCTAGAGATTATGTGATTAGTGTGAGTTGAAGTGGCAAAAGAGTCATAGCTCTTTCATTTTCCAGCATAACTTTTGTCAAAAGCTTGTATCGGTCAAAATGATAAAGTTAACTGTAATCAGCGTAAAATTCTGCATCGATTGATACCAATAATGTCCTGATTTTGAAAAATGGGCAATTTTCGATTTAGCAGACCCACTTTTTCAAAAATCTCCAAAAATCCGTTTTTTTCGGAATTTTTTTATTTTTTCGGGTTACTCTACCCAATTTCAAACCGTTTCTCGCACTCCCTCCGACCCAAATTAACAGAAAAACGAAATTTCGAAGTTTTTTGAAAAAGTGGGTCTGCTAAATATTTAGCAGACCCATTTTCAAATTTCAAAAAAACAAAGTTTTTCCATCTGAAATTCTACTTCCTTTTCCTTCTATTCTCCTGTTCCAGTTGTCTCATGTCTAATTCTTCCCGATTTCCTCCCTAATTTTTTGATTACCACCATCAATCAACCAAAACATTAAAATGTCCCTGACCACTTTCCTGTTCTCATCAATTAGTCAGTCCCCTCAGGGTTTCCCTTCATTTTCTTCCCCCTCTTTTTTCCATTTTTGATCTCAATTTGTTCAAAAAACTATGTAGGGGAAAAAAGAGTGTTGTTCATTTCATTCATTGCGAAACAAGTGTAGCGTAACTGTCGGAAAAACTCGGAAATCTGGGAGAGAGTGTGTAGGGAGAAGAGACGCAGACATTGGGAACACAGTTATTATGGGAAGTCAATTTGTATGTTCAGCCCCCGGAATGGTATTCATGTTTTGGTGTCAGGTGAGGGATTACTGTAGGATTACGGTCAGGGGATTTGTTGTGTTGACTTTTGACTGAATTTGTTGTTTTGTTTTGGTTTGTTTTGAACTGAAAAATACTCATTTTTCTGTGTTCCGTACTCTCTTGAAAATTTTCGAAAAAGTGGGTCTGCTAAATATTTAGCAGACACACTTTCGAATTAGCAGACCCACTTTTCAAAAAAGTCCAAAATTTCGTTTTTTTGTTAATTTTGATTGTGGGAGTGCGAGAAACGATTTGAAATCGGGTACAGTAACCCGAAATTACAAAAAATTTTTAAAAAAAACGAAATTTTGGAGTTTTTCAAAAAGTGGGTCTGCTAAATATTTAGCAGACCCACTTTTTAAAAAAGCTTCAAAATTCCGTTTTTTCAACATTTTCTGAAATTTCGGATTACTGTACCCAATTTCAAACCGTTTCTCGCACTCCCTCCGACCCAAATTAACACCTTCCCCCACAGTTTGACACGCGAAAAGAAAACCTAATCAACCGGTTCTTGAGTGAGTATTGTAGAAGAGAGAGACAAGGTCACACATCACTGGTCAAATTCGCGCTTCCATTGTGTCAAAATTGATGATTCGGTTCGGGCTGGAGGGGTGATGAGGTCATTCTAACACTTTGTTTCTGTTCTTTTTTGATCAATGGTATATACTGTTTTGAAGCTTCTGACCCCCGGGATCCAAATTTTCGCATGTTTTTACCACTTTCCAGCTCTTTCTTCATAATTTGTACATTGACACCAACACGGTAAACAGCTTTTTCAAAAAGTGGGTCTGCTGAATATTTAGCAGACCCACTTTTGCAAAATGCTTCAAAATTTCGTTTTTTTTCCAATTTTTTTGGATTTCCGGGTTACTATACCCAATTTCAAACCGTTTCTCGCACTCCCTCCAACACTAATTTCGAAAAAAAAAGGAATTTCAAAACTTTTTGAAAAAGTGGGTCTGCTAAATATTTAGCAGACCCATTTTTGATTTAGCAGACCCACTTTTTCAAAAAGCTTCGAAATTTCGTTTTTTTTTTCGAAATTTTCTGAAATTTCGGGCGACTGTACCCAATTTCAAACCGTTTCTCGCACTTCCTCCGACCCAAATTTAAAAAAAAAGGAATTTCAAAACTTTTTAAAAAAGTGGGTCTGCTAAATATTTAGCAGACCCACTTTCGATTTAGCAGACCCACTTTTTCGAAAAGCTTCTAACCCCTAGAACTCAAATTTTCGCATGTTTTTGCCACTTTTCAGCTCTCTTTCCACTATTTGTACATTGACACCGACACGGTAAACAGTACCTGATTCCCTTCTTCTTCATTCCATTTCTCTCGAGACACTTGTCAAACACAAACAAACACGTGTTCCCTTCTGTCTGTTTTTGTCTGTTTCCACTGTTTTCTACTTGTTTTCACTTTTTTTTTATGACTCTTTGAGTCTTTTGAGAGCAAAATTTGACTTGATTCATTTCATTTCATTTCATTTCAGGACCATGGGTACTTCCGAACACGTGGCATTACCGACAGATGAGGCGAAAGCCAAGGAACTCGAGTCTCAGCAAAGTGAGGAGCCGGATAGGTATTTTGAACTGTTTTACACCTCTAAACAACCTTTTTTTAGAGGACAATGGACCGGAAAGTTTGATTTCTTGATGAGTATGATCGCCTATGCTGTTGGTCTCGGTAATGTGTGGCGGTTCCCGTATCTTTGTTACAAGTGAGTTTCAAGGGTTTGGATTCACTGGGAACGTCCGTTTTTATACCAATTGATAGATCTTATTAAGCTGATCAACTTTACAGTACTTTAAATTTGCTGAAAATGTTTTTTAGAGCACTTTTGGGGCCTCAAAGTCTGAACATCTGAAAAAGCTCAAAAAACGGAGGTTTGAGGACTAATTTTCAGGGGTTTCCTGTGGTTTCTAATAGATTCAAATAGTTTTTGATAAATATTTGCACCTTTATCATTTATCCTAAAAAGATTCTAAAAAATTCTGAAGAAAAAAATTTTTTCAAAAATTTTTTTTTGAGGATCAAAAAAATGAAAAATTTTTCAAAAATTTTTTTTTTCGATTTTTTAGAATCTTATTAGGATTAACAAAAACGTTTAGATTCATGTTTTGCACATTTTGGATTTTTTAAAATCCACCGGGAACACCTTCAAATGGGCCCTCGAAGTTTCGGAAAAGCCGAAAATCTGATTTTTTTGAGAGTCAAAAAATGAAAAATTTTTCAAAAATTTTTTTGTTCCATTTTTTCAGAATCTTATTATGATTAACAAAAACGTTTAGATTCATGTTTTGCACCATTTGAATTTTCTGAAAACCACCGGGAACCCTTTCAAATGGATCCTCAAAGTCTCGAAGAAACCCGAAATTGACTGTTTGAGGACTAATTTGAAGGGGTTCCCGGGGGTTTCCAGAAAATCTAAATAGTGCAAAAATTTGATCCAAACATGGTTTATTTATTCTGATAAAAATCCAAGGAATTCTGAGGAAAAAAATTTTCAAAAAAAAAATTTTTTTGGAGGGTCAAAAAACATCCGAATTTGGAATTTTTGGAGACTTTGAAGACTTTGAGGGCTCAAAAGTGCCTTCAGAAAGCGTTTTTAGCAGATATTAAATGCAGATTCAAAATCAGCGTGTCAAATTTCATTTAGTAACATTTAAAAAAAGCTAGAAAAATTTTTTTTTTCCGTCATTTTTTCACAATTTTTTAGAAATGGTGGTGGATCCTTCCTAGTCGTCTACGCCATATTCTTCTGCCTTGCCGCTGTGCCCATCTTCCTCATGGAAGTCACAATCGGTCAATACCTTCAAAAAGGCGCCATGGAGATGTGGCTAATGTGTCCATTATTCCGTGGAGTCGGAATCGGAAACGTTGTCATCGCGTTCATGTGCATTGCCTATTTCTGTGTGATCGTTGCATGGGCAATGTTCTACATGATCTCCTCTATCAACTCTGTTTTCCCATGGGAAACTTGCACCAATTATTGGAACGATGCTTCGTGTATCACTGGAAAAGAGAATGCGACAGAACTCGCGAGGATCAAGGCATTGGCACTGACAACTGGAGCACACACCCAGACATCTGTAGAGCAGTTCTGGGAGAAACGAGTGTTGCATGACACCGGAGACATTTCGGATTTTGGTGGTATTCAATGGGAACTGTTTTTCATTATGGCTGCTGCTTGGTTGATTGTCTACTTTGCCCTCTGGAAAGGAATCACTCAGGCTAGAAAGGTTGGTTTTGAACGTGAAATGAAGCCTATAGATATGAGATTTATTTTATCAGATAGCCTATGGTCCAAAACGTATGCAACCACTTTTTTCAACTGATTTTCGATTTCACTTTATAGTACTGAAAATGACTTTGATCGGTTTTTCGGTATTTTCTCGATTCTGGACCAATTTTGCTAATTTTTTCTGATAAATTCTGAAAGAAAACAAAATTTGACGCCTAAAAATAATAAATTTGACCAGAATTAATTAGTTTTTCATAGTTTTCCAAGCGAATCACCCATTTTTGTGATTTTTGCCAAAACACAAAATTTGAAATTTTGAGCTGAAAAACTGAATAATTTCAGTAAAATTGACTATCAATCGGTTTCAAATTCTCTATTCTATCCGAATTCATTAACAAAACTTAAGAAAAACCCGTTAAAAATCGAGAAATCACCAAAAAACTGTATTCGTGGCGAGACCCGCCGAGTGCCACTTCGCCTGACTACGGTAGTTTTTGGTGTTTTCTCGTTTCTGGACCAGTTTTCTCTGACGTTTCTAATGAAATTGGATAGAAAAGAAGATTTAATGCTTAGAAATAGCCAATTTGACCAGAATTATTGAGTTTTTCATAGAAAATTTTCAGTTTCCGTGTTGTGACAAAAACTACAAAAATGAGTAATTCGCTTGGAAAACCATGAAAAACCAACTAATTCTGGTCAAATTAGCCACTTCTAGGCTTTAAATTTCCTGTTCTTTTTGTTTTCATCAAATAAACTTCCAAAAAATCGGTTCAAAATCAAGAAAACACCAACAAACTGATATCGTGCAAAGTACCACTTTGCCTAATCGCAGTAGTAACTGACTAAAATGAACTGAAAAGCGAAAACTATAAGAATTCCTAGATGTTTTGAACCATGGGCTATCTAAAACACTCCAACTCATAAAAAGTCCCTCATCCTACCACCCAATTCCAGTTCGTCTACTTTTGCGCCCTATTCCCCTACGTCCTAATCTTCATCCTCCTGGTCCGTGGTCTAACCCTTGAAGGAGCCGCTGATGGCATCTACTTCTACCTCAAACCAAACATGACAAGACTTGCGGACACGTCTGTTTGGAAGGATGCAGGAACCCAAGTGTTCTACTCTTACGGTGTTGGTTTTGGAGCCCTTATTGCTCTCGGATCCCATAACAAGTTTGATCATAATTGTATCAAGTAAGTGTTCAAAGGGTGTAGACAACCAGAATGATGGTTTTCAGGGACGCTATCACCATGTGCTTCATCAATGGTTGTACCTCCATTACAGCCGGGTTCGCAGTGTTCTCTATTCTTGGATACATGTCCCATATCGCCCAGAAAGACATTTCAGAGATTGTCAAGCCAGGTAACTTTAAACAAGTATAACTCATGTCATATTAGTCCGTTTAACCTGATTTTTTGATATGTTATAGCCTAAACTTTTCTGTACAAGCTACATGTTTTAGGAGTCGGTCTCGCGTTCCTCGCCTACCCAGAAGTGGCCTCGAATCTTCCAATGAAACAAGTCTTCGCTGTTCTCTTCTTCCTGATGATCACTATTCTGGGATTGGATTCTCAAGTTTGTATGGTCGAGGGATTGTTTACAGCATTGGAAGATGCATTCCCGGTGCTCAGAAAGCATAAGAAGTTGTCGTTGGGATTGACTTGTCTGTTCTTCTTCGTTCTCGGAATTCCAATGGTTACTTATGTGAGTTGGGGGGTAGGATTGCAGTTTTCTGGAGTTTTTTCGTTTCTAGATCGATTTTCTTGAAATTTTTTGATAAAAACGAATAGAGAAGAAAATTTGAAGCCAACACATAGTTGATTTTTTCAAAATTAGCTAGTTTTTCATTGTTTTCCAAGCAAAAAACCAATTTTTTCAATTTTTGGTCAAAACACGGAATCTCAAAATTTCTCATGGAAATCTCAAAAACTCTGGTGAAATTGACTATTGTTAGGCTTGAAATCCTATTTTCTATCAATTTTCATAAACAAAATTTGAAAAAAAACCTCCAGAAACGAGAAAAAACCGAAAAAATGGGAAGTGGCACTCGGTGGGTCTCGCCACGAAATCGGTTTTCTGGAGTTTTCTCGTTTCTGGACCAATTTTTTCTAATTTTTCAAACAAAAATGAATAGAAGAGAAAATTTGAAGTTTGGAAACAATCAATTTGACCAGATTTATTGAGTTTTTCATAGAAAATTTTCAGATTTTGTGTTTTGACAAAAATTACAAAAATGGGTTTTTCGCTTGGAAAACCATGAAAAACTCTAAAATTCTGGTCGTATTGACTATTTTTAAACTCCAAATCTTCTTTTCTACTCATTTTCATCAACAAAAATCGAGAAAACCGCTTCAAAAATTAAAAAACACCGAAAAAAATTTTAGTCCGGTTCCCACTGGCTCACACTAGTCGACGCTTACGGAGCATCCGGTTACGCTCTTCTCTTCGTTGTCTTCTTCGAAGTCGTCGGTCTTGCTTGGGGTTTTGGAGCCCATAATATCCGTATGGCTCTCCGCGAAATGATCGGTATTACTCTCCCCAAATGGATTGAGTACGTCTGGAAGTTCTGCGCTCCTGCTACTAGTTTGGTGAGCTCAAATCACTTCAAAATCAAAGATGAAATGTCATTTTTCAGGTCCTCTTCGTGTTCTGCATAGTGTACTACAAACCAGTCATGTACCCGGACCAATCCGACTTCCCTGTCTGGGCCAACGTCTTTGGATGGTTCTTGTCCTCTTGCTCTATGATTGTGATTCCTGGATACGCTGTCTACTACTTGTTCTTCACCAACAAGGATCTCACGTTGAAGGAGGTAAGGTTTGAGGGTTTGTCGTGTTTTCTGGTTTCTAAACTGTTTTTTTTTCAATTTTCTGATAAATTCTGATAGAGAAGAGAATTTGAAGCCTGGAAACAGTCAATTTGACCGGAATTTTCAAGGTTATCATAGCGAATTTTCCGATTTCGTGAGTTTGGCACTAAAGTTAGAAAAATGGGTAATTCGTAACGAAAAATGAACGAATTCTGGTCGAATTGACTGTTGCTATATTCAAAATCTTCTTCTCTATTAGATTTTATTATATACAAGTCAAAAAAATTAGTCCAGAAACGAGAAAACGCGAAAAACAACTACTACTGCGGTCGCGAGATGTGACACTCGGCGGGTCTCGCCACGAACTCGGTTTTCTGGTGTTTTCTTCTCATTTTTGGATTTTTTTTGCATTTTTTTCTGAAAAAAAACGGATAGAACACAAACTTTGAAGTCTATAAGTAGTCAATTCAGCCAAATTGAGAAAGTTTTTCATTGCGAATTACTCGTTTTTGTAATTTGTGCGCTAAAAACACAAAATCTGAAAATTTGCAAGGAAAAAACGTTGTAATTCGGGTCATATTTACTATTTGTAAACTCCTAATTTGCTTTGCTTTCTGTTTTCATCAAGAAATTTCAAGAAAATTGGTCTAGAAACGAGAAAACTTCAAAACAAAAAGCTACTACAAAAGTGCCACTTGGCGGGTCTCGCCACGAACTCGGTTTTTTGGTGTTTTCCAGTTTTTTGACTGATTTTCGTTAATTTTCCTGCTAAAAACGGATAGAACGCAAAAATTGAAGTCTAAAACTAGTCAATTCAACCAAATAGAAAAAGCTTTTCATTGCGAATTACTCGTTTTTGTAATTTTTGCGCTAAAAACACGAAATCTGAGAATTCGCAAAGATAAACTCAAGAATTCTGGTCGAATTAACTATTTCTAGGCTTTAAATCTTGTTTTCTACTTGATTTTACTGAAAACAAGTCAAAAAAACTAGTTCAGAACAGAGAAAACACCAAAAAACTGCTAGTAATAAGAGTCTAATTTTCAGCGCCTTCGCAAAGGACTCAACCTCGACGGATCGTTCGAATCCCCAGCTAAACGTCGCAATGTTCCGAATGGTGAAGAGATGAAATTCATCGAATCCTCGCAATAAATCTTCCTATTTTTCCAATTTTTGAATTCCGAACTTAAAATTGAAATCCTCTTCTTCTAAATGATGATCTTCTTTTTCCTTCTTTGTCTCGTTTCTTCCTTTTGTCCATTCTCAACTGAGAAATAACACCGAAACCTAGCTTTATCCGTTCTATACAGTTATCGATTCATTCCATTATGAGCTTTTTATAAGGAGCGTTTTCACTTGTTTACGATATTTTATACGAAAAATAAATGAACTTGGAGATAAGGTAGAAAAGATAGACGGAACTAAAGAGAAAGGAGTCACACTCGAATCAGATCCCTTCAAAGCCGGCCACACTCCGGTCATCGATTGAATCTTCATTGAGTGTCAGAAGAGAGAAACGAAACGAATAGAGAAAAGAGTCACACTCAAATCAGATCCCTTCAAAGTCAGTCACACTCTGGTCATCGATTGAATCTTCATTGAGTGCCAGAAGAGAAGAAAGAAGGGAAGAGAGAAACGAATCGAATAGGAAAAGGAGTCACACTCAAATCAGATCCCTTCAAAGCCGGTCACACTCCGGTCATCGATTGAATCATCAACAAGTGCCAGAAAAGAGAAACGAATCGAATAGAAAAAAGAGTCACACTCGGATCAGATCCCTTCAAAGCCGGTCACACTCTGGTCATCGATTGAATCATCAACAAGTGCCAGAAAAGAGAAACGAAACGAAAAGAGAAAGGAGTCACACTCAAATCAGATCCCTTCAAAGCCAGTCACACTCTGGTCATCGATTGAATCGTCATTAAGTGCCAGAAAAGATGAAAAAAAGCAAAGAAAAGAAGGGTAAAATCGATAAATTTGAGAGCCACCAGAAAAGAAAAATAGACGAATGACCTAAGAATGAGACAGTTATTGAACACCAATAGGGTCATAAAAATTGGGGGCGTGTCTTCCACTTATTGATCTCGTTGTCTCCCCGCAGCGTTCTGGCAGGTCTAGGATTCCCGTGCCCGAAAAAGACAAAACCCGTTTATTCAGTGACATTTTGCTGATTTCGTATAGCAATTTTTGGAAACAGCAAAAGAAAATGAACATGGCACATCATCAAGAAGTTCAGATTTTTGGAGATTTGCAGAAAAGTCGTCAGGGGGTCAGCATGCATTCTGGGTGTTCCGGAGAGTTCTCAAAGCGTTTCAAACTCTGCCATTTTCACCTTCTGCGCCTCAGAAGTGCACGACAACGGCAGGTAGTACACGTCGATGCAGTCGTCTTGGTAGGCAGCGATATTGTCGATGATCAGTTCCTGATGACGTTGGTTGACAGCCAGGTAGAGCACGTCGTTGACCAGAACAAAGCTTCTCGAGATGGTGGTGAGCAGGTAGGCCAGTTTGGCTCCAGATTTCGGCCAGGTGCCATGAAGAGACTGAGCCAGGACACGGAGGGGAGCATCGATCTGGAAAACACTGTGTTTTCTCGTTTCTGGATAAGTCTTCTTGGGTGAAATGACTGTTTCTAGGCTTCAAATCCTCTTTTCTTTCTGTTTTTAACCAGAAACATTCAAAAAAATTGGTCCAAAAACAAGAAAAAATCAGAAAACAGAGTTTTGACGAGACCCGCCAAGTGCTACTTCGCGTATTTCCGGTGTTTTCTCGTTTCTGGACCGTTTTTCTGGCATTTTCTACACGCAAACGGATAGAAAAGGTTATTCGGAACCTAGAAATGCTCAATTCAACCAGAATCATTGAGTTTTTCGTAACAAAATTTCAGGTTTCGTGATTTTGACATGAAAGTTAGAAAAATGGGTAATTCGCAATGAAGAATGATCCGATTCTGGTAAAAAGGATTGTTTCTAGGTTTTAAATCCTCTTGTCTATTGGATTTTACAAAAAAAAATTGAGAAAATTGATTCAGAAACGAGAAAAAACCAAAAAACCGAATTCGTGACTAGACCCGCCAAGTGTCACTTCGCGTATTTTCAATGTTTTCTCGTTGCTGGACCGTTTTTCTTCCATTTTTCACATAGAAACAAATAGAAAAGGTTATTTAAAGCCTAGTATTAGTCAATTCGACCAGAATTATTGAGATTTTCATTGAAAATTTTCAAGTTTCGTGTCTGTAGCGAAAATCACGAAAATGGATGATTCGCTTGGAAAACAACGAAAAACTAGCGAATTTTCCAAAAAATTGACTTTTCTATACTTCAAATTCGTTTCTCTATCCGTTTTCATTAAAAAAGTTTAAGAAAATCCATCCAGAAACAAGAAAAAACCAAAAAAAAAAGGAACTTGCGACAAGACCCGTCAAGTGCCACTTTGCATTTCCAGTGCTTTCTCATTTCTGGTTAGATTTGCTCGATTTTTTTTGAGAAAAACGGATAGAAAAAAGAATCTGAAAGCTAGAAATCTCTAGATATCTCACCACCACATGCTGCGGACCAAACTGTCCGAGGAACGCCACACAATAGTGCTTGAGCTGATGCTCACTGCGAATGTCTCCCGGGATCGCGGGCTCCCAACTGTTGCGATGCACCGAAAAACCACCTTCGAGAGCCGAGTCGTGAATCTTCTGCGTGTAGTAGGCGCTTGTCGACAGGCACATCGTGTTGGAGAGCACTTTGACGGTTCGGTTGAAGAGGCGGATGAAGCCTGTCGGCCAAATGTGCAGGGCGTCTCCGATGAAGCAAGAAGCCGTGGAGGATTTCGCAGTGAACATGTTCTTCATAGCCTGCACAGCATTGTGGTATGGCAGATAGGGATGCGGCTTGAGCAGTTTGATGAGCTCTTGCTCAAACTTTCGGACCAATTCCAACTGCAACGGCGTCCAGCTCTCCGGGGACAATGTCTGCAAAAACTGATGTTTTGAACTGTTCTAGGCATCTACAAAGAGCACTCACGTCCTGAACAATCTCCTTCTGCTCCAGAAGCCGTTCCTTGTTCTGATTGCTGCACTGAACCAGTTCAGTGAGTGCCGACTCATCACTGTAGGTTCCATCGGGGTAGCAGAAACGGACGACGAGAATGTGCGAGCGGAATTGAAACCCGTTGAAGCACTTCATGACACGGAGCGCATCTTCGGGACGGTAAAAGTTCAAGTACCATTTGCCGGGCATCACAATCACATCTTGAATGCTAATCTCCTCGCGAAGTTCCCGTTTGATCAGATTCAAAATAATGTTCTTGTGGGCCGACGGGAGTGGTGGGACATTCAAAAACAGCAGTTTCGCACGAATCAGCGTGTCCGATGCCAGTATTTCAGAGATCCGGACGTCACGGATTGACGATGGAACCGAGATCTCGTCCGAGTAGACACGGGACCAGTAGTCCCATCCGGATTGCGAGGTGTCCTTGGAGGGCGCGGACTGAAATGTTTACTGTTTTGCGGGGTAGCTCGAACTTTTTCAGCACACACCCTTTCGCCTCGCCAATCCCGGGCGGCGTGCCGAAACAACCATGTCGTGTACGCCCTCCGCGCCTGCCGCTTCAACTGCCTGCGTGGCCTAGTGGGTAACACACCCGCCTTCCAATTTTGACCTCGCGGGTTCGAATCCCGGCTAGTGGAATTTGTGTAGTTTGGTCTCCTTTGGGCTTCTGCCACGTCATAATAATCTGGGAGCATTAGGAGAAGCCTTGGGAGCCGGGGTGAGGTTGAGGGGAAAAGTAGAATACGGTAGATTTCCGTGAAACTGACAAAGTATGAGCCCGATTGGAGCACTTCGAAGCTCAGGGCTCTAAATTAACGATTTTCTAATATTTCGGAGCCCTCAAAAGCTATTTCTCGATGTTCTAATGTGCTCCATACCCTAGATCATCTACTGTATCTTATTCTCTCACTAATTAGGCCTCCAGAGCTCCGGAATACTAGAAAATCGTTAATTTAGAGCCCTGAGCTTCAAAGTGCTCCAATCGGGCTGAAACTTCGTCAGTTTCACGGAAATCTACCGTATTCTACTTTTCCTCTCCACCTCACCCGGCTCCCAAGGCTTCTCCTCATTCTCCCAGATTATTATGACGTGGCAGAAGCCCAAAGGAGACCAAACTACAGAAATTTCACTAGCCGGGGTTCGAACCCACGAGGTCAAAATTGGAAGGCGGGCGTGTTACCCACTAGGCCACACGCGCAGTTGAAACGGAAGGCGCGGAGGGCCAAGATGTCGTCGGTGTTTTGGCGTGGCGGCCGGGATTGGTGGGGCGGCAGGGTGTGTGTTAGCGAAAGAGAAAGTATTTCTGAACTGATAATTAGGGTTATCTCAAAGCCCAACGGAGATAGAAAAAAGTTGTCAACTACAAAAATGTTCAGCATGTTTCAATTGATAACTTTGTAGTTGATCACTTCTTGACAGAACAAACTCTCAAAAAGTTATGATGCTTTGAAAATGACGTAACTTGTGCGTCGAGATGCCACGTCATAATGGGATCTAGAGGCACTCTTTGAGATATTCAAGTTGCAACGGCAGCTAAAAACCAAATAATTAGGCTTCTGGGGTTCCGAAATGTTAGGAAAACGAGATTTGGAGCCCTGAGCTTCAAAGTGCTCCAATCGAGCTCAAACTTTGTCAGTTTCACGGAAATCTACCGTATTCTACTTTTCCTCTCCACCTCACCCCGGTTCCCAGAGCTTCTCCTATTGCTCCCAGATTATTATGACGTGGCAGAAGCTCAAAGGAGACCAAACTAAAGAAATTCCACTAGCCGGGATTCGAACCCACGAGGTCAAAATTGGAAGGCGGGCGTGTTACCCACTAGGTCACACGCGCAGTTGTAGCAGCATGCGCGGAAGGCGTACACGACATGGGTGTTTTGGGGCGCCGCCGACCGTTGGTGGGGGCGAAAGGGGTGTGTTAAAAAAAGGAGTGAATTAGAAAATCAAGAGTTTTTAGATTTTTTTCTCTTCTTTTTGAATAAAAATCTTGAAATCTCTATCTGACTTGTTTCAAACAACGTTTCAAGTCTTCCGCTCCTACCTGAACAGTAGTGTTGGAGACGGCGTGCATCGTCCTTGTCGAGTGAGTGGTGTTTTCCAGAAAGAGAGGAAGTCGAAGTGATGGAGACAAAGTATTGATTTGCCTCTGGAGGAACTGATATGATGACAATTCCAGAAGGTTGGAGGACACGTGGAGGTTGGTTCACGTGAAGCAACTGATTGCGTTCGGTGGGTGTCAGGTTACGTTTATCACGTCAAATTTTTATGGATTTGTTGGTTGGAAAATGCAGGGAAAAAAACTCCTAAACATCATTCTTATTAAATAAAATTCACGTGGGTTCTGTTTATTTGTCTGTCTGTGTATATATCTGTGTGTCCGTTGTCCGTCCGTCCGTCCGTTCACGTTTTTGATCTACGTGACCCCTGCGTGGCGGCCAACTAGATTTTCACGTCTCAAAAAAGAGGAACGGACGCCGCAGGCGGCCCTAAGCCGGCACCAGTCAAAAACCACCTAGGCAGGCTCAAACCAAGACTGGATGCCGGCGAAGCCGGGCAGACAGGCTTGTTATGAAATACTCCATTAGAACAACTCATCATAGCAACAAACCATTCTGTAAGGCTGTGCTAATGACTCCCGTGTGTTTTACAACCCTTCTCCAACACCTCCCCCTCTGTTCCCACAACCGCCTCGTCTCTTCCAACGCTGTGCACGCAATGCGATGGAGACCAATAAATTGACTGTAAAGGTCGATATGGCCAGCCATTTGCAGATTCCTTTCATTCGTGTCATTTTGTGACCCACCAATCGGTGAGTCCTCTTTCTGCTCTCCTTCTGTTATCGACTTTCTTGTACCTTCCTGTCCCAAAACATTCTGTACTTGTACCCCAATGTCTTTGTACAAATATTTCTTCTTCTTTCTAGCTTGTTTCCTTACAACTTGATTGTCAACCATCTTTTAAGACTGCTGCCGCATCTGTTCTGTTCCTTCCTGTACCTTTAACTTCCTGTAAAATGCTTCCTGCACCAATATCTTCCTGTACCAATACCTCCTGTACAATATCTCCCGTAAAATATCTCCTGTACCAGTACCTCCTGTACCAGTACCTCCTGTTCCTTTAACTTCTTGTACCTTTAACTTCCTGTACCAATTTCTTCCTGTAACAATACCTCCTGTACCTTATGCTTCCTGTACCTTTAACTTCCTGTAAAATGCTTCCTGCACTAATTTCTTTCTGTAACAATACCTCCTGTACAATATCTCCTGTACCAATACCTCCTGTACCTTTAACTTCCTGCACCAATTTCTTCCTGTAACAATACCTCCTGTACCTTATGCTTCCTGTACCTTTAACTTCC
>LR537828.1:0-80652 GCA_900883565.2 Caenorhabditis panamensis | reverse complement strand
TCTTGGACCTAGATATCGATTTGCGTGACCTCTATTTGTTCACCTGCCCTTCTCTGAAAGGGGGATTAAGAAGGGTGGCCTAGAAAACTCAACGCGCTGGAACATCCGGTGTATGTCAATCGGAAAAAGAGGAGAGGACAGTCAATAGACCCTCATTCTTACCAATTATCGCCCTCTTGGATGGTGACCTAGTTTTGGGGCTCCAATTTCTATCGACTTTTTCCTTTTCTTGTTGTTATTCTTTTGTTTTTTACCCTTCTCATCTTCTTTTTGCTTGTTTTTCTATGTTCCCGATCTCTCTAAACATTAAACCAATCTTGTTTCTATGTTCTCTTGACCTTCTTCGTTTTTCTCTTGCTTATACTAGAAATTTTCAGATTTTCACTCATAACCCCGCAATGTACTCGTACTCTGCCACCAGCTCCACCATGGGAACCAATGAGAACCAGAAAGTTTCTGCCTCTGTAAGTTCATTTTCACTAATTCCTTTCTTTTCTTCACCCCTACCTTCTTTCAGACCCGCCAAAAAGTCGCCCAGCTTGCCAAGAACCTGGAAGAGTGGGACTGCCTCGTTTACTCCTGCGAGCAACTTGCTCAACTCAGAGCCCCCTTGTCCCTCTTCCAGGAGTTCAAGGTTGACCAGCTTGCTCAGCGGATCTACAAAACCGCAGAGAAAGAAGAACTCAGAGATGCTGCTCGATGGCTCGTGGATCGTCTGGAGGAGATGGCAGCACCACCAGTCCACCGTCGCGCCACTAGAAAACCGGACCAGCTCCCACTCCGTGGGATGCAAACTGAAGAATGGAAGGAGCGGGAGGAGAAGAAGAAGACTGAGAGAGAAGAGCAAAGATTGAAGACAATCGAGAGACTGCTGAAGGGAAGAGAGACGGTGGAATCTCGAAAGAGAAAAGCCGAAGTTGCCATCACTGCAGAGGAGCCGAAACCAAAGAAGTCGTTCTTGACGGAAGAGCCCAGGGCCAAGAAGGTGTTGCACACGGACAAGCCAAAGACCGAGGCCGAGAAAAAGACGTTCCTCAACGTCAAGAAGTCATTCGTCAAGAAGCAGAAGACTCCAGTGATCATCTGCATCGACTGAAAATTAATTATGTTCCTCTTGTTTTGTTCTGTTTAATAATTTCCCTAACGTCAAATAAACTTGATTAACCCAAAACAACTTGTTTCCTGATCCCCTAGTCACTCTAAATCAAACTCCAACAGCCCCTCCACCGCCTGTTCCCACCATAAAATGACAGATTTGCACTTTGTCCACTCTGAGCCCTGTACGCCGCCATCTGTTCCCATCATAAAAAGCACATTAGTGCACTTGTACTTGGACTATAGGCTCCGCCCACTTTCACTGCACACAGATCTCTGTCACTTTTCTATTCCATATTTCCTTGGGTTGCCTGAGGCGACCGGCTATTGGATATTGCTAAAGTTATGTAACTCGTTTTTCTGTTTGTAATTTGGATTGATAGGGCTGATCATATCATCAACAGATCGATATCAATTGTCACCAGAAAATAAAAAGAAAGGTAAGTTCATTATTGTTTTTGATTGACTGAAAAGCGAACTGTTCTTCTTGTAGGTGTAAGAGTTTCGACACTTGCGACGAAACCTGTTCGAGAAGATTAAATGGGTTGGAGAGTGGAATGTTCATATTGGAAGTGCCAAGGATGGGTTCAACGCGGTGGTACAGGAGAGAGCTTGACCTTCAATGGATTGGATCCGTTCGTGAAATCCAGTGGTGCTCAGAAGTCGTTCATAAAGATGTTGAACAAATGAGACAATTCTTGAAATCCATCAAAGACGTTCTGAAAAAGTGCAGCGGATTCGACTTCAACGAGACTTGAGGAAATTCCCGAAAACTACAAGAATCTGAACAGGTTGGTGTTTTTGTGTATATCAGTGCGTCTCATATTTGAAACCCATTCAGAGGTGTCGAAAAGGATCAAGACGACAACAACTTCATAAACTGCGCAATTCCGCTTGGGTGAGTTATCTGAAAGTTATCTAAAAAACCATGAAATTTGGTTTTTCCCTTTTAATTTCTACTCATTCCAGACCATGGTGGCACGGAGAAAAATGTTCCGACGTTGCTCTCAAGTGGTGATAAAGCTACGTTCTTGCGATTTGATTTGAAAATGTCTTGAAATAAAACTTGTATCCGTTTATGTATTTGAGAGTATCGTTTACCAAGATAAACTCTGCGTTACCTGTACAGTGGAGGTGTCGTTCCCCCTTCCATCTCTGAAACGGAAGAGGAAGGGTGGCCTAGAAAACACAACGCGCTGGAACACCCGGAACGTCAATCGGAAGAAGAGGGTAGCACGGTCAATGGACCTTCATTCTTACCAAATATCGCCTTCTTGGATGGTGACCTAGTTTTGGGGCTCTAATCTATATCGACTTTTTTGTTTTCTTGTTGTTATCCTTTTTTTATCTGTCTCATTTTCCTCTTGCCTAACCTTCTTGTCAAGACCCTGAAACCTTCTGAAAGCTAGGTCCTAGATCTACATAGATAATATCGTTACTTCATTACTGATCTGTATGTTTGCGATAAAAGTGGAAACACTATCAAGTCTTCTCTTCTTTCACGTGCCCATTGGCCCCTTCTTATGGTTTCTTTAGAACTCTGTGACCTTCATGTAATCTAGGTGTTTTTCTCCTTCCCTCACTTTCCAATGGGACCTTTCTCTGAAAAGGGGGAAGAGGGAGGGTGGCCTAGAAAACTCAACGCGCTGAAACATCCGGTGCACGTCAATCGGAAGAAGAGGAGAGGACGGTCAATAAACCCTCATTCTTACCAATAATCGTCCTCGTGGATAGTGACCTAGTTTTGGGGCTCTCATTTATCGACTTCTTCTTGTTGTTGTTTTCCACCTTTCTCACCTTCTTCTTGCTTATTTTCTTGATACCCAAGTCTCTGTGTCGTTTTTACTTGTTTTGTTATTATGTTCTTCTTATCCTTTTGTTTTCCTCTGTCTTATTTTCCTCTTGCCTAACCTTCTCTTCTTGACCCTAAAACCCTGTGAAAGATAGGTCCTAGATCTTCATAGAAAATGACTTTACTTCATTACTGATCTGTATGTTTACAATGAAAGTGGAAACATTATCAATTCTTCTCTTCTTTCACCTGCCCATTGGATCCTTTTTTCGGTTTTTTAGAACTCTGTGATCTTCTTGAAATCTAGGTGTCTTTCTCCTTCCCTCACCTGCCGATGGACCCTTCTCTGAAAGGGGGAAGAGGAAGGGTGGCCTAGAAAGCTCAACGCGCTGGAACACCTTGTGCAGGTCAATCGGAAGAAGAGGGGTGGACGGTCAATGGACCCTCATTCTCACCAAATTTCGCCCTCGTCAATGGTGACCTTGTTTGGGGCTCTCATTTATATCGACTTTTTCCTTTTCTTTTAAATAGCCTTATATTTTTCGTTCTTCTCATATTCTCTTTGCTCATTCTTCTATGTTTCAAATCTCTCAGAACATTTACCCAAAATGTTCTGTTCCTTTGATGTTTCATCCTTTTTCTGGACCTTCTTCCTATTTCTCTTGCTGATATTGTTGATTTTCAGATTTTCACTCACTAATCATCCGATAATGTACTCGTACAACGCTGCCTCCTCTTCCTCCACCATGGAAAACAACGAGAACCTGGAGGTTTCTCCATATGTAAGTTCATTTCCACTAATTCCCTTGTTATTTTTTATCCCTACCTTCTTTCAGACTCGCCGACTTGTCTCCGAGATTGCTGAAAGCTTGGAAAAAGGGGAATTCCTCGTTCACTCGTGCGAGAAGCTCGCTCAAATGAAACTCCCCTACTGTCTCATCAAGGAGTTCGACCTTGAAGGACTCGCTCAGCAGATCTACAAGACTTCCAGAGAAGAGGTCCGAGAAGCTGCCCAATGGCTGCTCTTCTCCATTGAGAAGGTTCGTGAAGCTGGAACATTCTGCCAGAAGAGCACCAAGAAGCCCGAAACCACTCGTCTTCCTCTTTGGGTCAAAAGTGAAGAGAGGCAGAAACTGGCGGAACAGCGGGAGGCCGAGCGACAGGAGCAGAGGAGAAGAACGATTCAGAGGATGCAGAAGGGTCGTGAGGAGACGTCGCTGGAGTCTCGGAAGAGGAAGGCTGATGTTCCCGTCTCTTCGGAGCAACCAGCCAAGAAGAGGTCCTTCCTGACAGATGTGCCCATTGCTAAAAAGTCGATCCTCACGGAGCAACCAAAGCCTGAGGCCAAGAAGAAGACTTTCTTTGGCAAGAAGTCATTTGTCAAGAAGCCAGAGATCCCAGAAATCATCATCATTGAATAATTTGATAATGTTAGTTTTGTTTTCCCTTGTTAAATAATTTTTCTAATATGTCAGATAAACTTGTTAAACCCTAAACAACTTGTTTCTTGAACCCCTAGTCTCTCTAAATCATACTCCAACTGCCCTTCCACCGCCTGTTCCCACCATAAATTGACACATTTGCACTCTGTCCACGACGTATTTTGATCCCCGCCATCTGTTCCCATCATAAAAAACACATTAGTGCACTTGTACTTGGACTATAGGCTCCGCCCCTTTCACTGCACACCGACCTCGATCACTTTTCTATTCCATATTTCCTTGGGTTGCCTGAGGCGACCGACAATTTGATATCGCTGAAGTTAAACTTTTGGTGAGTTCCCA
Source organism: Caenorhabditis panamensis (assembly GCA_900883565.2). Classification (NCBI taxonomy): domain Eukaryota; kingdom Metazoa; phylum Nematoda; class Chromadorea; order Rhabditida; family Rhabditidae; genus Caenorhabditis; species Caenorhabditis panamensis. The sequence continues at coordinate 75,981 of LR537828.1, read as the reverse complement.
CAACATTTAGACAAAAAATGTAAGAGTATCGTTTTAGGTCAAAATGTTTTCTTGACTATAAAGAGCTATTCTTTTGCCGCCATGGCGTTTTCGAACAAAGTCAAAAATTTGTTCCGACCGAATCAGTTGTTTTGGTTTTAGATCCAAAACGAGTTCGATTTGTGGATGAAAGCGGTCTCCTATGCTCAGAACAACCCACACAAAGCTAGAATGTCCCAGGAAGATCAGCATATTATCAACAGGTAAGCGAAGCAAACTTTGGAAGGGATCATAGTGACTTTCAGTGTTCTCTCCCACTAAAAGTCTCAGCACCCGGAGCAACTTGGTCCAGTTATGAAGATGTTGGCGGAACTATTCGACAAGCAGGAAAGAGTGATTGGCAACAACTTTAAAAGATTCCAGGCAAAGGAGGCGGTATGTTAGAGGCATTGGAGCAATGTTTGAGAATCCATTTTCAGCTTGCCGCAGCAATGAATCCGGAGACTGAATGTAAAGGACATCCAGTCATGCTGGGGTTTGACGGTGAGTCTTTTTCTGCGGAAACTGGGTCTCTAAACTCATTTATTTCCAGATGCTCCTTGAATTCTGCGGAGGTGGTACCGTCGACAACATCATCACAGAACTCGGTCACCCATTGAAAGAAGATCAGATCCGATACATTGGTTACTACGTCTGCGACACCCTCAAACGGCTCCACTCCCAGTTGGTATTCCACAGAGATCTCAAAATGGACAAGTGCGGCTTGCAGATTTTGGTGTTTCCGCCAAACTGAAGAACGAAAGGAAGAAGTGAGTTATTGAGTCTCGGCGACTCGTTCGGTGGCTCAATTTATACAACTATCTTTCAGGATGGCGTGATGGTCTGCGAAACCTTCAAGGATCAACCATACGACTGCATCTCCGACAACGATTATTCGATTCAAGATAAGAGATAAATTTTGTGATAAAATTCTCAATAAACTTTGTTTAAAAGATTCAAAGGAAGTGGCATCACTTTATTCCAGAGTTACTGATAACAAAATCTGATAAGCCCCCATTCAAACAGCCAAGACAACCGCCTCAAACCCTCTCGCCGGACTATTACCCATAGTTCCTGCCTGGAAAACCACCGTCGCCGCGTTTCCAGGAGTGATAAACCCGGTGGGGTAGTTCATATAGTACCAATTGGCAATCTGCATCCCATTCGCGTCATAAATGTAGATGTAGTTGTAGTTCATGTAGACATCTGTGAAGTAGATGCCTAGTTGATATGGACCAAGGGTAGCGAGACTGTAGGAGCAATAGGAGACTGGGGGAAAGTTGTTAGGGTAATTGGGAGACGTGATGGTTCCTGGAGCCATGAGGAATGTGGTGTTGCAGTTGGAGAAGTCAGATACGTCGATTATCGTTTTTTGGATCACCTGGATCTCTTGGGACTTTTCAAAATCCGTTGAAGAAGCTCCAGAAGCTGGTCTCTTGCACACGAAATCATTGATCGTCTGACAGCTAACCTGACTCCAAAGCCCCGCTCCCTGGGTATCCATAACCATACAATTCGCCTGTGTCTTATTCAACGGATTACTGTAGTCAAAGTTCCACGCAGATCCGTCATTCCACTCAAACGTGTCTGGGAGATAAGCCTTAGCTCCCAGGAACACTTGGGACACTCCAGAGTCTCGGAAAATGGACTTGATGTAGTCGAGTTCACGTTTTGAGTGAATAGAGGCAAGGGTGGAGTTGAGGGATTCGCAGTAGGATTTGGCTTTTGAATGGGTTAGGTTGCGGGAGGATTTTGAGAACTCGTGAGAGGGGAAGTAACAGTTTCCGGCGTAGTTGTGGGTGCAGGAGTCTGAAAAGTCATGGATCTGATCTAGATCTGGGCTACAGTACACAGTGGTCAAAACTCAGTTTTTCGGTATTTTCTCGGTTTTGACACGATTTCCTTAAAGTTTTTTTGACAAAGACAAATAGAAAACAAGATTTAAAGCTTAGAAACAGTAAACTTGACCAGAATTATTGAGTTTTTCAGTTCAAACTTCCAGATTTCGAGTTTTTGGCGAAAAAGTGAAAATGTCAAAAATGGGTAATTCTCAAAGAAAAACTAGCGAAATTTGGAAAAATTTACTATTTCTAGGCTTCAAATCTTTTTCTCTATCTGATTCCATTAAAAAAACAGACAAAAAATTGATACAGAACACCAAAAACCCCGATTTGGTGGCAAAACGCGCCGAGTGCCACTTCGCCTGACAGTAACTACCCCTAACTTCAAACAAGTATAACTCAGCTCAAAGTAGTCCGTTTCAGTTCAATTTTGAATATGTTATAGCTCATTCCTTTTTCTACACAATACAGCTTGTGTATACCTCATACTTACCACTACTCGTTGCCGGAATCTCACAAACAAATGGCAACCCAACCACATCACACTTTGCACTGACCCACTGTCCATTGGAACTTTGCATGTAAACACATGGCCCGAACCCTCCTCCAGTTTGTGGGTGCCCTGGGACAAATTGACTGTAGCTTGCAACACTTCCAGAACCGTCATCTAGATAACATCCGCTAGTAGAGTTAGCGAAACAGTAGACTCCCAGCCAGACATTTGCAAGACCGGCATTAGCGGCTAAAGTGGAGATGGCGCGGTTGTCCTGAAGGGAAGTTAAGGTACTAGAAATGTTAGGGTCAACTCACAATAGCATTCTTAACATTGAAAAGCGTGCCTCCGAGATATTTACAATCGGTTTCCGCTTCTCCATGTTTCAAACTGTTCCGGATGATCTTTGCGCATTTGGAGCCGGAGACTAGGGAGAATCCAGATGGACAGATTAGGCAGTGGGAAAGAGGAAGAAAAGAGAGTAATATAGCAAGAAAAAGTTTCATAATTCAGAGGAAATGATGCGCTGTTATCAGTTGCAGTTTTGCTAAACGTGGGAAATCGGAAAAGGTACTCAAAAGCCCTTACTGATAAGCTCCGTTTAAGACCCACTTTCTGTAATTCCGAAACTTTTTGTGAAGAGGCTTGGCACTAGCGCCGAAAGTTTTTCCGATTTGGCTGATTTTTGGCACAAACGTGTACCCAGATGAGGTCTTTCAAAAAATGTAACCAAAAAGTTTGTACCCTGTCCCTACCAGATTTGGGATCAACGAAACAACTTTTTGGGTCAAAAAATCCAAAAAATTCAAAGTTTAAGATTTTGTTCTGAAACTTTGTATATACGTTTTTGGGTACAAAAAGCATGTTTGAAAATATTTTGAGCTCATAAAACCTTCTGGAAGTGTGATTTTTGACATCACAGTTTTGTATTTGTCTTCCTATCTCGGAAAAAATGTATCGCTGTCTACGGTTTTTATTTTTTTGTTTTATTGGTCACGTCTTTGTGCACATTTTGATAGTAAAACCAGCTCCCAACTCTCCGTCCATCTGGAGATACATAGCTTCAAAGGCGACCCACTTTTCAAAAAAAGTATCACACTAAAAAATAAAACTCTTCATTTTTAGTCAAATTTAATTTTTCAAAGTGAAAACGTGTAGGGCATTCCTTGCTGATTATTTTTGTAGTTGATCACTTTTTGACTGCTCTTCTGGTTCTCGAGTTATAGCCGTTTTCTCGAGACGTGTCCCAAGTTGGGGCGCGGCGGCCGGTCGGTCGGTGGGCGGCGGGGGCAAGTCGGCGGCCAAAAGTGGGGTGTGCAAGAATGATCATAACTCGGCGGGCAGGCAATATTTTGACAAACGGTCAACTACAAAGTTGTAGCTCTAGAAATGAGCTATTGATTCATGTTATTTGTTCATTGATTCAGCAAACGTGCAATTGTACACAGTAAACTAAATTTTGACAAGTTTCTGAACGTGTAACTTGTTGCATTAAGAAGAAAATGAGCAACAAATAACATGAATCAATAGCTCATTTCTAGAGCTACAACTTTGTAGTTGACCGTTTGTCAAAATATTGCCTGCCCGCCGAGTTATGATCATTCTTGCACACCCCACTTTTGGCCGCCGACTTGCCCCCGCCGCCCACCGACCGACCGGCCGCCGCGCCCCAACTTGGGACACGTCTCGAGAAAACGGCTATAACTCGAGAACCAGAAGAGCAGTCAAAAAGTGATCAACTACAAAAATAATCAGCAAGGAATGCCCTACACGTTTTCACTTTGAAAAATTAAATTTGACTAAAAATGAAGAGTTTTATTTTTTAGTGTGATACTTTTTTTGAAAAGTGGGTCGCCTTTGAAGCTATGTATCTCCAGATGGACGGAGAGTTGGGAGCTGGTTTTACTATCAAAATGTGCACAAAGACGTGATCAATAAAACAAAAAAATAAAAACCGTAGACAGCGATACATTTTTTCCGAGATAGGAAGACAAATACAAAACAGTGATGTCAAAAATCACACTTCCAGAAGGTTTTTTGAGCTCAAAATATTTTAAAACACACTTTTTGTACCCAAAAACGTATATACAAAGTTTCAGAACAAAATATCAAACTTTGAATTTTTTGGATTTTTTGACCCAAAAAGTTGTTTCGTTGATCCCAAATCTGGTAGGGACATGGTACAAACTTTTTGGTTACATTTTTTGAAAGACCTCATCTGGGTACATGTTTGTGCCAAAAATCAGCCAAATCGGAAAAACTTTCGGCGCTAGTGCCAAGGGAAGTTTGGGTTTTAGAGAAAGTGGGTCTTAATGAGTCTGTTTTCTGTTTCCAGTGCCGAAAGTGATGTCAAGGAAACCTTTGGAGCGATAAAACTTTCCATTTTTATGCATTTTTATCGATATCAAAATGATTATGATCATCATCATCGTCACAATCAACGAGACGCCAGACAACCTATGACAAATTTGCCAAGTGGCCTCTACTGATAACGTGCTCTCCTACCCTTTTTGGACGCACCGCACTACTATATAAGCCTACCGCAAATCATTAGAGTTATCTATAACCACACCAAGGACAAAATGCGGTTGTTAACATCAATTGCCCTCTTTTCTTCCCTGGTTTTCTGGTATTCTGAAGCAGCGATTCTCTGCGGACGAGGCTTCACTTTGGTGAACAACAGATGCATTCGAATCTTCCCGAACAACATGAAGCATCGGGAGGCTGAAACGGATTGTACCTATCTTGGAGGCACTTTGGTTAATATCAAGAACTCTATTGTACGTTTAAGTTCGGAAATGATCTTGATCCAGATAAACCATTTTCAGGACAACCGCGCCATCGCTAACCGAGCGGCTAACGCCGGAATCCAAACCATGTGGATCGGTGTCTTCTGTTTTGCATCTAACACCACCAACTGCTACTACGACGATGCCTCTGGAGCTGCTTCCAACTACACAAACTTTGCTCCAGGGTTCCCACAAGTTGATGGGAATTATGGAGGATGTGTGTACATGACAACATCCAATGGACAGTGGAACAGTGCGAGGTGTGATGTTATTGGAATGCCGTTTGTTTGTGAGGTCCCGTATACTATGCCGGGTGAGTTGAACTTTGAGTGGGTGTATTTCAATGAGACTTTGTGATATTTTGATGATCAAGATAGTAGTCGATAGGAAATTTTCTCAGCTTCAACTTTGTAGTTGATCATTTTTGACAAAACCATGTTTTGTACTTGATCAGCACCGAGAATTGATAGTCATCATCATTTTACTGTTATCAGTGATTTGCCTATCGGCTACACAAATAAAGGAGCGGCTAATGATAAAACAATCTTTTATTTCTCTTTCTTTCCAGACGACTGCACCCACAACTACAACGGCTACTGCTACTACCCATCCACCGAACTCGGTCTCACCACCGTCAACACCACCCACGACAAAGCCCAAAGCATCTGCGCCTCCAAATCCATGAACCTAGTCTCCATTCACTCAAAAATGGAGCACGACTACATCAGAAGCATCTACAGAATGGCTACAGGACCCGTTAATGTCACTCAGATCTATCTTGGAGCCACTGCTTTCCTTCCGGACACATTTGACTGGGATGATATGACCAATTGGGATTTCGATTATATGAACCCCCTGGCCTCTCATGGAAAGGGAAATTGCTTGGTGATGGATGTCTCGGGAGTGGGGCTTTGGACAGAGGTCAGCTGTCAGACTGCCAATTACTTTATGTGCAAGAGAAAGGCCGGAGCAACAACTACAGATGCTCCTTTGGAAGAGATGGAATCTGGGCCTGTTGCTAGAAGCTCTAAGAGGATGGGAAAGATCGATAGTATGATCCAGCTGGATAGAGACAGCGATCCATTCGACTTCTCCCACTGCAACTCCTCTCTAATCATGGCTCCAGGAACCTTCACTTCTCCTGGATACCCGGTCACCGGAGTTCCCTCTACTGCATGTACCTACGCCCTCAGAGCCCTGGGTCCTTACAAGATCGCCATTTACTTCACGGACTTTGATGTGAACTACAATAGAGTAGACGTTTACGATGAGAACCATAACCAGCTGGGATCCTACTCTTACCAACAAAGACCGTTTGTTGTCATGGCCCCGAGTAACATTGTCACTATCAACTTTGTCAAGTACCAGTTCCAAAATAGTGCAGAACATGGATTCAGTGCCACTTTTATGCCTTATTCTTAAGTTATTCATTGTTTTTGAAAGTTCTTCTGCGAATAAACATCTACTTTTGCTATTCAGAATCACTAGTAACTGATAAGGAGGTACTTATAGACCTCGTTGATAACATTGCGGTGAGTTTTCATCATGTTCAATGTCATCAAAACCAACAGAACACCTTGAAATTATCATCGATCTATGACAAATTCATTTCCCTACTACCTATATAAACCTGACCGCACCCAAAACCATTATCAATTTGTGATCATTATCAAAAATGCGACTTCTACTTTCTTTTCCACTACTTTCCCTGTTATTCTCTTACTCTTACGCTGATATAATCTGCCCTAAAGGTTTCACCTTGGTCAACAACAGATGCATCCGAATCTTCCCGAACAACATGAAGCATCGGGCAGCTGAATCGGATTGTTCCTACCTTGGAGGTACTTTGGTTAATATCAAGAACTCTATTGTACGTTTAAGTTCCAAAGTTTCCTAGATTTAGATAACCATTTTCAGGACAACAGAGCCATCGCCATTCGAGCCGCCAACGCTGGAATCCAAACCATATGGATCGGTGTCTTCTGTTTCGCCTCTAACACCACCAACTGCTACTACGACGATGCCTCTGGAGCTGCTTCGAACTACACAAACTTTGCTCCAGGGTTCCCGCAAGTTGATGGGAATTATGGAGGATGTGTGTACATGAATACGGTCAATGGGCAGTGGAACAGTGCGAGGTGTGATGTTATTGGAATGCCGTTTGTTTGTGAGGTCCCGTATACTGTTCCGGGTGAGTTGAACTTTGAGTAGGCGTATTTCAACGAGATTTTGTGATAATTTGAAAATCAAAATATTGTTTGATAGGAAATTTCATAAACTTCAACTATGTAGTTGATCGTTTTTTGACAACTCTATTCAATCTCAAGTTATCTTCCAAAAACTGCTAAACTTTCGAACGACTTTTGAGTGGAAGTTTGACTAGGTGTATTTCAACGAGACTTGGTGATAATTTGATGATCAAAATACTAGTCGATAGGAAATTTTATTAGCTTTAACTTTGTAGTTGATCATTTTTTGATATTTCTATTCATTTTCAGACGACTGCCCCCACAACTACAACGGCTACTGCTACTACCTATCCTCTGAACTGGACTTCACCGAGACTGCCAACAAAACCCATGACAATGCCCAAAAATTTTGCACTGCAAGACACATGAATCTAGTCTCCATCCACTCAAAACTAGAGCACGACTACATCAGAAGCCTCTACAGAAGAAACACAGGGGAAACCGACAAAAACGTCACCCAGATTTACCTAGGAGCCACTGCTTCTATCCCGGACACCTTTGATTGGGATGATGGTACCAGTTGGGATTTTGAGTATATGGACCCCCTGGCGCCAAGTGGAAAGGGGAATTGCTTGGTGATGGATGTAATTGGATTGGGGCTTTGGAGAGAGGCAAATTGTCAAAGTTATAATTACTTTATGTGCAAGAGAAAGGCGGGAGTAACGAATGCACCCGGAGCAGTGCAAGAAGAAAACTTCAAAAGGACCCAGAAACTGAAACTCGACATAGGCATTGACCCCGATTTCTCCCACTGCAACTCCTCCTTCATCCTAGCTCCAGGAGTCGTCACCTCCCCAGGATACCCTGTCTCTGAAGTACCCAAGGGCTCCTGCACCTACGCCCTAAGAGCCCTAGGCCCTTATAAAATCGCCATTTACTTCACGGACTTCAGTCTAAACTACAACCAAGTTAACCTTTACGATGAGTTCAACAATCAATTGGGAAGTTGGGAGTATTATCAAGCCCCGTTCAGTGTCATGGCCCCTACAAACATTGTCACTCTTCAATTCATCAAGTACCAGTCTTCTGGAAGTGAGGAAAAAGGATTCAGTGCTACGTTTTTGCCCTATACTTGATTTTGTTCATGCTTTAAAAAATAACCTTCCTTATCAGTAATGCCGTCACCTTTTCTTATCACTTGATCTAATGAGTTTGTGCTCGCACGAAAAGTATGTTCACAGACAGTTTTGCTGCCTATATAAGCCCTGCAATCCAAGTCATTCCATCCAAAATGCACTGGTTGTTCCCGATTTTCCTTTTAGCTGTTTCTTCTATTTCTCCAGTTTTTGGAGATGTTTCCTGTCCAAAAGGCTTCACTCTAGTCAACAATAAATGCATCAGAGTCTTCACGAACAAGTTGAATCATGGTGTAGCTGAAAAGGATTGTGTGTATCTTGGAGGAACACTGGTAAATATCAAGAATGCTATTGTAAGTTGTTTTCAAGGATAATTACTGTGAAATTACTGTACTTCCAGGACAACAGAGCCATAGCAACTAGAGCCGCTAACTCCGGCCTGTCAAGTGTTTGGATTGGAGCCTTCTGTTTCTCCACCAACCCCTCCGACTGCTATTGGGATGACGCTTCGGGCCCTGTTGGGAACTACAGTAACTTTGCTGCAGGGCACCCGAACATTGCTGCAGGTTATGGGGGTTGTGTGTACATGACACCTTCCAGTGGGCAGTGGTACAGTGCCAGTTGTCAGGTTATTGGGATGCCGTTTATTTGTGAAGTGCCTGTTACTGTTCCGGGTGAGTGGAACTTTGAGTAGGTGTATCTCTGCGGTACTTGGGGATATTTTGAAGATCGACATACTATTCGATAGGAAATTTTCTCAGCTTCAACATTTTAGTTGACCGTTTTTGGATAGCTTCCTTCATTCTCAAGTTACACCTCTAAAACGACAATCCTTCAGATGACTGCCCCCACAACTTCAATGGCAACTGCTACTACCCTTCCACTGAACTCTCTTCCACTGCCACACAAACCCATGACAATGCCCAAGCCTTCTGTACCTCCCAATCCATGAATCTTGTCTCTATCCACTCAAAAATGGAGCATGACTTCATTAAAACCATCTACAAATCTTCCAATGGACCTGTCAACATCACCCAGATCTATCTCGGAGCCACTTCTTCCCTTTCCAGCACTTGGGATGATGGTACCAATTGGGATTTCGATTATAAAGATCCATTAGGATTAAGTGGAGCTGAGAATTGCTTGGTGATGGATGTACTTGGAGTGGGGCTCTGGACAGAGGTCAGTTGTGATACTGTGACCTATTTTATGTGCAAGAGAAGGGCTGGATCCTCAACGGCGCCAGAAGCAGTTCAACAACAACAAAAAACGGTTCAAACTCTAACAGTATCAAATCTAGATGCCTCCCATTGCAACTCCAACCTCATCCTAGCCCCCGGAATCATCACCTCCCCAGAATACCCAAAATACGGAACCCCTCTCACCTCCTGTACATATGCCCTCCGCGCCCTTGGCCCCTATCACATTGGCTTGTACTTCACGGACTTCAGCACTAACTTCAATCATGTGTATGTCTATGACGAGTTCGACAACTTGCTTGGAAGTTACAATTCCGATTGGCAACCTTTTAGTCTGATTGCCCCCACGAATATTGTGAAAGTTCAGTTTGATGTATCAACAATGCGAAATGTACAGAGAGGGTTTAGTGCCACGTTCTTGCCAATTTCATAGACTTTCTTGAATCATACATAATTGTTTTGTTTTTTGTGAATAAATGGTTTTAATTTCAACTTCATCCTCCTGTTCCTACGCCTTCTGCGCCCGAGTTCCTAATTGGCAACAGTGAAGTGTATATCTACGATGACAGGATGAATGTCCGTTATACAAGTGAACAGCTACCATTTAGCATCTTGGCTTCGTCTTATGTGGTCACAGTGACGTTTTTGAGTACTATTTCGGCGAAAGAGAATGGGTTCAGTGCTACTTTGTTGCCGTATAACTGATTTCGTGTTTCATCTTCTCTTGGATGTCCCGCCCGGCTCCGTCTAATGCGATTACTGTGACATTTGTGAGTACTGTTCCAGCGAATACCGTTAAGGAAGGGTTCATTGCTAAAAAGTCTCACTATTTCTGCACCCTAAAGATGCTACATACCCTTTTCTTACCCTTTTTCAAACTATTCCTTGAACACCTTATCAGTGATGCCGTCACTGTTTCTTATCACTTGATCTAATGAGTTTGTGCTCGCACGGAAAGTATGTTTATGGGCAGTTCGGTGCCTTTATAAGCCCAGCTCTCTCAGTATACAAGACATTCGTTCCAAAATGCACTGGCTCCTTCTATTCCCCCTCCTAGCTGCTTTTTCGATTGCTCCCGCTTTTGGAGCTGTTTCCTGTCCAAAGAGTTTCACGTTGGTCAACAACAGATGCATCCGAATCTTTACAAACAAAGTGAAACACGGAGATGCCGAAAAAGATTGCATGAATCTTGGAGGAACACTGGTTAATATCAAGAATGCTATTGTAAGTGTCAAGGATCTAGATTAGCCCAATTGGGTACCTTCAGGACAACCGAGCAATTGCCACGAGAGCCGCTAACTCTGGCCTCACCAGCTTGTGGATCGGAGCCTTCTGCTTCTCCACCAACCCCTCTGACTGCTATTGGGATGATGCCTCGGGTCCTGTTGGGAACTACAGTAACTTTGCGGCAGGACATCCGAACATTGCTGCAGGTTATGGGGGTTGTGTGTACATGACACCTTCCAGTGGTCAGTGGTACAGTGCCAGTTGTCAGGTTATTGGGATGCCGTTCATTTGTGAAGTGCCTGTTACTGTTGCGGGTGAGTTCTACTTCAACTTATACTCTAGAAAAGCCCACCCTTTCAGATGACTGCCCTCACAACTTCAATGGCTACTGCTACTACCCCTCCACTGAACTCTCCACCACTGCCACTCAAAACCATGACAATGCCCAAGCCTTCTGCACCTCCCAAACCATGAATCTAGTCTCTATCCACTCAAAAATGGAGCACGACTTTATAAAAACCATCTACAAATCTTCCAAGGGACCTGTCAATGTCACCCAGATCTTCCTCGGAGCCACTTCTTCCCTCCCAAGCACTTTTGATTGGGATGATGGTAGCAACTGGGATTTTGACTATAAAGATCCCCTAGGACCAAATGGAGTTGAGAACTGCATGGTTATGGATGTATTGGGAGTGGGGCTCTGGACAGAGGTCAGTTGTGACACTGTGACCTACTTTATGTGCAAGAGAAGGGCTGGATCCTCAACGACATCAGAATTCGTTCAACAACAACAGAAAACAACTCAAACTCTAACAATATCCAATCTAGATGCCTCTCACTGCAACTCCAACCTCATCCTAGCCCCCGGAATCATCACCTCCCCAGCATACCCAAAATACGGAACCCCTCTCACCTCCTGTACATACGCCCTTCGAGCCCTTGGCCCTTATCAAATTGGCTTGTACTTCACGGATTTCAGTACCAACTGGAATCAAGTGGTTGTCTATGATGAGTTCAACAACAGGCTTGGAAACTACTTGGAGGATTTGCAACCTTTCAGTGTCATCGCCCCAACTAACATTCTCAAAGTTCAGTTTTACGTTTCACCTTATCAAAATGTACAGAGAGGGTTTAGTGCCACGTTTTTGCCGATTTCATAAGATATTCATCATCTTGTACTGGTTTTTTTTGTGAATAAATGGCCTATTTTCAACTGATAAAACTGCTCTTATCAACAGACAAACTTTCACACATTTTGTGCTAGATCGACACATCGACACAAGTTTTCTGCTCTGTTCTTGATATTTTTCGGGGTCAATTATGAGTGATAAGAGTGAAAATGACCAGAAACACGACAACTTTCTGATAACTCTCACTATCAAAAGAACACCAGGGTACACATACATAGATCCTTCATTTTCAACATCACAGTACTTCAAGAAGACACAAATCCCTGGTTCTTTGTAGCTAATTTTCCAATCATCTCTTTAGTATCCTTCAGTAAAACATATTCCCTTTGCGTATAATCCCCATCCAACTTCGATTCCAACCGATAATACGAAAAGAGCCATCCAGCTGGGTAGATGCTTTGTTTTCTGCCTGTAACTTGCGAACCGTTAGAGATAAAAAGAATCTGTCAACTGCAAAAATAATCTACGCAAAATTTTCTACAAATTTGTAGTTGGCAACTTTCAAATAACTCCGAAACTGAAAGAGTTATAAGCATGCAAACTCACTGAGAACTATCTCCACATTGTCTTTGTGCTTCTGAATGAAATCATCGAGGAGTTTTTGATTGTAGAAGTAAACCGAGCCGTTTTTGTTGGGGAAAAACAATACTAGAACGTCCTGAAAAACAGAAAACTCATTTTTCTAATGCTGATAACAAGAAAACTTACCTTGGAAGCCTTCATAAGTAACTCCATCAGTTCTTCAGTGTCTTTGACGATTTGATAATCTGGTTTTATCACTTTTCCGAGCATATTCAGATGGTTTTCACACAATTCTGATAGTTCTCGCAATAAGTAGAATTCGCATTCCTTCAAAATCTCCCTCACTTCTTTAGAATCTTCTGGAAGTTCCGTGGCGCTGTCTCTCATGAAATTGAGAATCAGCCGGAAGTGTTTGGGGTCTCTATCGATGAAAATACACCCGGTATCGTCTTTTTCTAGCTGAAAATGTTCAAAAATGCATTAAATTTGACCCGAAACTCACCGGAACTCCAGTTTCTAGCATAGTTCTGAACATTCCATCGTATTTTGTCAGGGTAGAACGGCTTGTATGGAATGTAACACCGCCAATGTTTAGTTTTGTGATGCTTGGCATGGTGTTACGCTGAAATATAACAGAAGCAGACGAGAGATCGATGAATTCTTATCAAAAATAGACAAGTGTAATGCAACGTTGCACTATTGCGAAATCGCCGCACCTCTCCTTTTCAGGTGTTTGAACTACGACCGCTCTTATCAAGGCTACGAAAGTTGTTTCAAACTTTGTCAAGTTAGGGTCTAGGAAGTTGTCTAGTTGGTTTATGGGGCGAGCCTGCTCGAACACTCAGGATTCCTCCCCCCAGTCTCAGTTGCCGAAGCTACTGGACCAGGCACTGCAGCCGTCGGGCTTGGAAAGCCACTAGCATACAGCAAGGAGTTTCCCGCCCCGAGCCTCACGGCCTTCGCCTTTCCTCCTTCCACCTTGCGGTATCAGGGTACACAGCGGCATCCGACTCACTGCACGAGGGAACCAGTGTCGGGTATAAGTGAAGTAACGGAGGAACTACGAGTGATCTGATTGCGAATCTACGAATGTTGTTTCACTCCTTTGTCAAGTGAGGATCTCGGAAACTATCTTTTGTTTGGTAACGTAACACCAATCGGACAGTTTCTACCCATAACCAAAGTAAATGTGATACAACCGAAGAACTACATGTTGTCTAGTTACGAAGTTTATGCGGCGAGCCTGCTCGAATACTCAGGATTCCTCCCCCCAGTCTCAGTTGCCTAAGCTACTGGACCAGGCACTGCAGCCGTCGGGCTTGGAAAGCCACTAGCATACAGCAAGGAGTTACCCGCCCAAAGCCTCACGGCCTTCGCCTTTCCTCCTTCAACCTTGCGGTATCAGGGTACTCAGCGGGGTACAAGTGATCTGATCTAGGCTTTACGAAGAGAGTTGTATCGCACTCTGTCAAGTGAGGGTCTAGAAACATCTCTTTCGTTCGGTAACGGTACACCGATCTGGGAGATGTTCTCGCCATAACCAAAGCATATTGATACAACCGAGGAACTACTGGCAACTAGATAACGAAAAGAGTTGTATCGCACTTTGTCAAGTGAGGGTCTAGAAACATCTCTTTCGTTCGGTAACGGTACACCGATCTGGGAGATGTTCTCGCCATAACCAAAGCATGTGACACAACCGAGGAACTACTGGCAACTAGATAACGAAAAGAGTTGTATCGCACTTTGTCAAGTGAGGGTCTAGAAACATCTCTTTCGTTTCGGTAACGGTACACCGATCTGGGAGATGTTCTCGCCATAACCAAAGCATGCGATACAACCGAGGAACTACATGTTGTCTAGTTACGAAGTTTATGGGGCGAGCCTGCTCGAATACTCAGGATTCCTCCCCCCAGTCTCAGTTGCCGAAGCTACTGGACCAGGCACTGCAGCCGTCGGGCTTGGAAAGCGACTAGCATACAGCAAGGAGTTTCCCGCCCCGAGCCTCACGGCCTTCGCCTTTCCTCCTTCCACCTTGCGGTATCAGGGTACACAGCGGCATCCGACCCACTGCACGAGGGAACCAGTGTCGGGTATAAGTGAAGTAACGGAGGAACTACGAGTGATCTGACTACGAATCTACGAAAGTTGTTTCACTCCTTTGTCAAGTGAGGATCTCGGAAACTATCTTTTGTTTGGTAACGTAACACCAATCGGACAGTTTCTACCCATAACCAAAGCAAAAGTGAATTAACTGATGAACTACGGAGGAGCTGATGACGAATCTATGAGAGTTCTTTCACTCTTTGTCAATTATGAGTCCAAAAAAAAAACGCAGCCTTGCTCAAGCCAGTTTGGCGAGCCATCGAAGCATGTCTGGGCGCGCAAGTTAATTTTGCAATCGCACAGTTAGAGAGAGAAAGAGAGCAGCATCTCTGCGTTTTTGAAAAACCTATCTAGGTACTTTTTTGAGAATCGGCGCTATGATAAAAAAGCGAAAATGGGGATTCAAAATACTCACAGTTTTCCAAATTGTCGATGATGGAGCAGAATATGAGAGGTCGCCAGTCGGTAGGAGGAATAGAAGACACAATGAGAAAAGAATGAGGAGATCGATGAATGATCGCATATATTGAGTAGGATCAATAATTGACCCACAACGCGCGCGAACGGTCCCCTCGGTCGTAAAGTGTGGGGGAGGAGAAGAGACGCAGACAATCTTTTCAGGTGTTTGGCACGCGCTTTTCTAGGCCCTTTGGCGCAATGTGTGTCGTGTCCTCGGTAGTATAGTGGTGAGTATCCGCGTCTGTCACATGCGAGACCCGGGTTCAATTCCCGGCCGGGGAGAATCTTTTTTTTCTCTCATTCCTTTTTTGTAGGTTAAGAATTCAACAAACTGAGGTATCAAGCATCCATTGTTTTTCGATTTGACTCATTCCTCTTTTTTATGCTTTTAGTTTTCATAGAAGCTGATACAACTCAATTCGAAGCAGTTCACTTTCTATTTTCCTTTGTATCTCTAGAACTAGAGAGTTTCAGAAAAAGTAGTCAACTAAGAACATGTTCCTCTTCTTAAACCCTACATTTTTGCAGTTGACAACTTTTCACCATCTGTCTTTGTTCCAGAGTTACAGCTCTTTTTGTGCATTTTCCAGTACGACACTCCGCTATGCGCCTTGTTTATCGTAAATCTACCCCAAAAATTATTTTCGCTCCAATTCAATTTTCGCCTGTTTTTCTCTGTTTTCTGTGATTTTCTAGTGTTTTTCCGTGCGGAATGTGTTAAAATAAATGAGAAAATCAAATTGCTAGTGTAAAATAACCTAGTTATCGCTAAAATGCATCAAAAATTAAGTGAATTTCAGTAAAATAGGAAAAACTTGTTTCTTGCTCAATTTTCACAATTTTTTCTCAAATTATTAACCGTTCAGTATTTCCAGATGGACGAAGAGCTGCCTGTGGACGTGTTCCGGCGAATCGTCTCCTTCTCCACCAACTCTCGCTCTCTTCTCGATCTCTACCAACTGAACCCATCGGCTCAAGAAGCCACAAGCAAGGAAATCCGGAAATTGTCCAAGAAATCAATAATCCACGTGGATTTGGCCAAATTCTTCCGTGAAAACAACCCATTCGAGTGGGAATTCTATGAGAATGGCGATAAGGAACATCGGAAACGACTTCATGAGAAAATTCGAGAGTTGACGAGACTTCTGGAGTCACTTTCGGAGATTAGTGGCAGATTTCAAATTGGTAAGCTTTTTCTTAATTTAGAGGACAATTTAATAACAATGAATGCCTTTCAGACAATTTGACAGCTTCCGCATTGGGATTTCAAGCAGAAATAGACGAATTGTACATGGATCGCGCTCCGTTTATGTTGCAGAAGAAGTTGGTGCACATTTTGACAAAGTTTGAGAGGTGAAAACGCTTAAATTCAAAATGGAACCCCCAAATCTAAACATTTGCAGCCCTGAAATCTGCATTTCCCCGGTTTTCATGAGACCTTCTCGAATGATTCGTACTTTTCGGCATCGATTCGAGACGATCACTTCGTTGGATTTAGGGAATATGAAGGTTTGTCTTTTAGAAGTTTGAAAAGAGTCCGAATAACAACAAAGAAACCATAAGTTATCACAAAATAAATAAATCTTTAAAAAATTAAAAAATTAAAAAAAAAATTTTTTTGAGTCTCGCCACGAAAACGAGATTTCGCAAATTTCTCGTTTCAGAACCAATTTTTTAAAAAATTTTTGTTGAAAAACGAAAAGAAATCAAAATGTGAAGCCTAACAATAGTCAATTTGATCAGATTTATTGAGTTTTTATAGACATTTTTCAGATTTTGCGTTTTTAGCGTAAAATTTGAAAAAATGGTAATCCGCAATGAAAAGTGATTCCGGTCAATCTGACTATTTCTAAGCTTCAAATCCTCTTTTTCATCTGTTTTTATCGAGAAAAAAATCGGTTCAGAAACAAGATAAAAATTTTTTTCGAAAAAAATTTCGTCAAAAATTTTTTTAATCCATTTATTTTTTCAAAAATAGCAGTTTTTACAATTCTTTGATACAATTTTATCTAGGTCACGATGCATGTTTCAAGCTGAAAAAAAAAACAATTAAAAAAATTTCATTTCTTCAATTTTTCAAATTTCCAGGCCCTCTCCGCCATGAAACTCCGCTCCACCGTCTTCCCAGCCTTGACCTCCTTGAAAAAACTCACTTGGCATCATGCAAATATCCATTTCCTTCAAAAAATCCCTCAAAAATCACAACTAACACATCTAAACCTGACTTGTCATCTCGTCGGAGAAGCGTCTTGGAGGGATTTTGAAGTTTTTGAGGAATTCAAAAACTTGGAATCGTTCTATTTTGGATTCACCGTGCCTTGTAAACCGTGAGTTTTCTAAAAAAAAAATTTTTTGTGAAAAAAATTCAATTTTTTCCAGAAGTCGAATGGTAATGGACGTCCTTTTAAACGTGTACCAAGCAATTTGGATAAAGAAAATTGGAAAAAACAAAGAATTCCTAATCAAAAACTTTCCAAAAATCAAGGAAATCGGGTTTTGGAACTCTCCGGAAAAAGTAAAAATTTCTGAAAAAAAAAATTTTTTTCGAAAAAAAATTTTTTTTTTCAGATCTTCCAACAAATCTCCAAAAACTCCCTGCACCTCGAAACTCTCAATTTCGGTCAAATCAGTCAATCCCTCAACAAATTATGCTCATTCGACTCGATTTTACAGTCTTTTTTCAAATTTGAAGAAGCCGAATCGCTTTTGGAGCAACCGAAAATTCGAAATTTGAATGTAAGTTTTTTATTTTTTTTTTAAATTAAATTTTTGTTCAGATGAATCTCCACGCAATGCCAGTAGTCGGTCTCGATTATTACCTTCCGAATTTGATGAATCATGTCAATGTAAATTAAAAAAAAAATTTTTTTTTTTCAATTTTTCAAAAAAATCCCTAATTTTCAGAAAATACCAACCCTCAAATCAGTGTCCCTCTTCTTCAAATGTTTATTCCACAGCCAGATGACATCTTCGTGGAGTTTGGAGTCGAAAAAGGAGAAATCGAGCAGACGACGACCCGTTCTAGACGCGCAGTACACACATTTCAAACTGCACAGTGAGGGATTGTGTGGGGTTAGTTCTCTTTTTAAAAACCGGTTAAAAATGGCTTAAAAACACGATTTTTGGATTCTAAAAGCTGTCGAAAATGTTCTTTTCATAAATCGAAGTAAACAATGGGCGAAAAATCGAATTTTTAATTTTTTTTTAAATTTTCAAAAATTAAAAAAAAACATTTGAAATTTTTGGGCTCTGAAATGTATAGAATCCGGTTAAAAATAGTTGAAAATTTCTAAAAATTTCTTTAAAAATCCAGGAAAATATTTCTTATCTTTTTACCCATTTCCAAACCATGAATTTTCAATTTCTATTCAAAAAAAATTTGAAACTCATCGGAATTGGTTGAAAATTTTTAGAAAATCAATTAAAAAAGCTAGAAAAAATCAGCATACCCCAAAAATTTCAATTTCTACCTAAAAAAAAAAATCACTAAAATCACTAGACCCCATAAAACACCCAATTTTTCAGCTCGAAGACCTCGACCGTCAACTGCCACCATCCCTGGAATCCTGCACAATCTCCTTGAACCTCCCATCGGAATCTGCCAACAAAGTCATCCAATCCGTCCTCACATTCATCGAAAAACTCGGATCCATCAATGACTTCCCGGAACTCGTCGATTTCCATATCAATGTTTCGGGGGTCAAGTGCTTTGAGGTATGTACGCTTCTTTTTTACTACAAGAGAAAGATCTGGAGATTGGAAATAGTAAATTTGGCCAGAATTAGTTAGATTTTCATTGTGAAATTTCGAAAAAAAAAATTTTGAAAATTTTTTTTTGCCAAAAACATGAAATCTGAAATTTTTTTTTGAAAAACATAATTGTTTTTGTCAAATTTATCGTTTCTAGGCTTCGAATTCTATTTTCTACACGTTTTTATCAAAAAAGATAAGAAAAATCGGTCGAGAAACGAGAAAACTGAAGCGAGACTTCCAATTTTTCGACGCTCCCGAGTCTGGACTGATTTCTTAATTTTTCTCGATAAAAAAGATAGAAAACAGATCTGGATCCTAGAAATAGACATTGATCAAAAATTAGTTAGTTTTTCATTGTAAAATTTCGAAAAAAAAAACAGTGAAAATTTTTTTTTGCCAAAAACATAGAATCTAAAAAATTTTTCTGAAAAACACGATTATTTTGGTCGAATTTACTATTTCCAGGCTTCGATTTTCATTTTCTACTCGTTTTTATTAAAGAAATTTCAAAAAATCGGTCAAGAAACGAGAAAGCACTGAAAACTGATTAGCGAGACCGCCGACTGAAATTTCTCGACGCTCTCGAATCTGAATCAATTTTCTCAGTTTTTCTCGATAAAACAGATAGAAAAACAAATTTGGGACTCAAAAAAGTCAATTTTATCAGAATCTGCGAGTTTTTCATTGTGAATTTTCAAAAACCCAATTTTCAATTTTTTCTGACAAAAACACGAAATCTAAATTTTTTTATAAAAAACTCAATAACTCCCTGTAAATATGCTATTTCTAGGCTCCAAATCCCATTCTATTCGTTTAATTCAAAATTTCTAGTGCAATTTTCCAGCTACTCACCCACACCATCGGAACCCATCTCGGCCCTCATCTCCGCCAAATCTCCATCTTCGCCCCTCCCGCCAACACCGACAAACCCTATGCGAAACGTCTCCTTCAAGAAATGCCCGATCTCTTCCCAAAAGCCACCAGAATTTCTCTAACCCCGGAATTTCTCAAAATTGTGATGAAGGAGCATTGGATGACGGGTCCACAGTGGTCGGAGAAGATTCGAAAGTTGGCGAGAAAGTCGAAATTCAACGTGGAGCAGTGTCATTTGACGAGTGAGACTTGGAGTTTTGAAGGATTCGTTCCGAAACCAGAGGATCCAGGTGATCTTAGAGATCCTGGAGAGATTTTGGAGTCTTTTGAAGATGTCAAAAAGGAAGAAACAGAGTATTTGGACGATTTTGAAGAGGAATACGAAGATGAAGAAGATCCAGAGCATCTAGAAGATCTAGAAGACACAACGATCGTTTATGAAAGTGAGGAAGACGAGTTGGAAGAATTAGAGCGAAAACTGGAGAAAGAGAGTGATAAACGACACAAAAAGTGGGAGAAGAAGAAGCGAATCGTGCTGTCCGATGATGATGAGAGTGATAAGGAGAATCAGGAAGAAGTGGAAGAGGAGGATTTGGTGGATTGGGACAAGTTGGACGAGGATGAAGGAGAGGAGCAGAGAGAAAGGGTATGGATTTGAAAATTTTACACTAAAATTCGAAAAAATTGGCGAATCTCGCAACGAATTTGGTTTTTTTTTGGCGTTTTCTGGGTTCTGGATAGATTTTTTCAATTTTTCTCGATAAAAACAAAGAGAAAAGAAGATTTGGAGCCTGGAAACAGTGAATTTGACCACATTCATCAAGTTTTTCATAGCAATTTTTCAGATTTCGTGTTTTTGGCTGAAAAATTTTTAAAACGGATTTTGGTCAATCCGACTGTTTTTAAGTATCAAATCTTTTTCTCTTCCAGGTTTTACCAGAAAAATTCAAAAAAATCTGTCCGCAAACGAGAAAACGCCAAAAAACTGATTTCGCAATAGAGCGCGATTGCATCATTGTCAAAATTCGTTCGCCACCAAATCAGTTTTCCAGTGTTTTCTCGTTTTGAACTGGTTTTTGCTGAATTTTATTGCCAAAAACGGATAGAAAAAGATTTTGGAACATGGAAAAAGTCAATTTGACCTGAATTGGCCAGTTTTTCATTGCCAATCACCCATTTTTGTGATCTAGCAAAAATACAAAAATTTGTGAAAAAATCAGAAATTTTGAAATGAAAAACTTGCTAGTTCTGGTCTAATTGACTATTTCTAAGTTCTGAATTTTCTGTTCTATCCGAATTTATTGATAAATTTCAAGAAAATCGGTTCGAAACTGAGAAAAACCAAAATGAATGCTAAAAAAAACCGAAAAAAATTTGAAAAATTTTGAGATTCAAAATTTTTTTTTCAGAACGCTTTCCTCGACGATGAAGCAATCGAATCGGATGGTGAGGGGTCTGTAGGAGACGAGGAAGAAGAAGAAGACGAGGAAATCATCGAAATAGAAGAAGAGGATCTCGCAGATTCAGACGACGAACGTCTCTTCGCGAATGGCCCGAACAGAAAACGCAAGGCGGATCAGGCGGAAAAGAATGCGAAACGCCGCAAGATTGTTGTTTCGGACGACGAGGATGACTGATTTATACTTGATTTATCATTTTACTACTCATTTTTTACTCATTTATGGCTATTCCGGTTCATTTTGACCTATTTTGATATATTTTCCGCCCGTTGTTGTTAAATGTTATTGTTTGTCCCGATTTGTTGAATGAATATGCTTTAGAAGTTGATGGATTTGATCTAGACCGCTGAAAACCCAAAAACTTTCAAGAAAGGAAAAAGCAAAAAAGAAAAAAAAGATTCTCCCCGGCCGGGAATTGAACCCGGGTCTCGCATGTGACAGACGCGGATACTCACCACTATACTACCGAGGACACGAGAACACAGGCGCCAGAGGCCGTACACAAGCGCGCGCCGACCAACTGAAAAGGAGAGGTGCTGCGATTTCAAGTAGTCTTGCAATATTGCATTACACTTTTTTTTTTGATAGGGATTCATGGATTTTTCGTCAGTTTCTGTTTGATTCCAGTGTGAAATCATGTCTATCATCTTGAAATTGAATATTGGCAATGTTACAAACCGTTAAACCCTGACAAAATACGACGGAATGTGTTTTTTTCAGAACTATGCTAGAAACTGGAGTTCCTGAGACTTTCGAGTCGAATTTCATAAAGTTCCGAGAAATTCTGGACGTTTTTAGCTAGAAAAAGACAATTTGTTCAAGAGAATTGAAATGCTATTCATACTGCATACAAATCATCGCCTAAACACGAAAAATGACACGTTTTAGAGCTGATAAGGATATTTGATCAATCAAGGATTATTCCTTGTTTCCAATGAATCAGTTGGCCCAGAAAATGTCCTTGGTGAGCAGGTCTCTGCTGATCAACAATCTCATCACTTCGTTGGTTCCCTCGAGGATTTGATGGACTCGAATGTCACGGAGGTACTGTTGAATTGGGTAGTCTTTCAGGAATCCGTAACCACCAAACATTTGGAGAGCTCCGTTTACAACCTGGAAATTTGGGAAAATTGGAAGTTTGGTTTTTTTTCGAAAAAAAAAATTTTTTTTAGAAATTTTTTTCCGAATTCTGGAATCTGGATCTTAAAGGGAAGGTTTTTTAATGGGTAAAAGTTAGATTTTCAAAATCTCCAGGCAATTCTGAGAGTTTTGATACCCATATTGACCACTTTTCGAAGAAATTTTTTTTTGACCTAGTTTGGGGTCCCCAAGGTACGGTATCTCAGGTCCCAGTGGTTTCTAGACATTTTAATTACGATTTTTTGTTTTTCCATCGTATTTCATGAGTTTTGACACCCATATTGCCTATATTCCATCAAAATTTCCAAATGTTGAAAAATGGCCCACTATGGGGTTCCCCTTGCTACAGTATCTTGGGACCCATGCATTTCTAGACTTTATTATATTGATTTTCTAGTTTTTCAGAGATTTTTATAAGTTTTGACACCCATATTGCCTATATTCCATCAAATTTTCCAAATGTTGAAAAATGGTCCACTATAAAGTTCCTGTGGCTACAGTATCCAGGAACCCATGCATTTTAAGACTTTTTTTTGTTGATTTTACGTTTTTCCGTCAGATTTCATGAGTTTTGACACCCAAATTGCCTATATTTCAGTCTATTTCAAAAAATTTGAAAAACGGTCCACCATGGGGTTCGCATGGCTACCGTATCTCGGGACCCACGCATTTCTAGACTTTATAATGTTGATTTTCTGGTTTCTCAGAGGTTTTGATGAGTTTTGAC
The DNA here is from genome assembly GCA_900883565.2 of Caenorhabditis panamensis. Taxonomy (NCBI): domain Eukaryota; kingdom Metazoa; phylum Nematoda; class Chromadorea; order Rhabditida; family Rhabditidae; genus Caenorhabditis; species Caenorhabditis panamensis. Next base: position 52,859 of record LR537828.1, on the reverse strand, counting down.
ACCCATATTGCCTATATTCCGGCAAATTTTCAAAAATTCGAAAATGGTCCACTATGAGGTTCCTGTGGTTACAGTATCTCGGGACTTACGCATTTCTAGACTTTCTGATAATGATTTTCTGTTTTTCCATTAGATTTCATGAGTTTTGACACCCATATTGCCTATATTCCATCAAATTTTCCAAATGTTGACAAATGGTCCACTATGGGGTTCCCCTTGCTACAGTATCTTGGGACCCATGCATTTCTAGACTTTTTAGTATTGATTTTCTGGTTTTCTAAGGTTTTTGATGAGTTTTGACACCCATAGTGCCAAGATTCCCGTCAATTTCTCCAAATGTTGACAAATGGTCCACTATGGGGTTCCCCTGGCTACAGTATCTCGGGACCCATGGATTTCTAGACTTTCTTGTATTGATTTTCAGTTTTTCTAAAGTTTTCGATAAGTTTAGACACCCATATTCCCAAGATTCCAGTCAATTTTTCAATTTCCAAAAATTTCCATTTCCCACCTCAAAGCAGTTATCAGTGGCGTACAACTTGGCCATGGCGCACATTGCCACTTTTTCCGGCGAATCCTCATCCAGATGACGTGCAGCGTCACGAACCATTAATCTTAACATATTTCGCTATCAAATTCACATCTTAGAGTCCAAAAACTACCTGCTAGTATAAAGTTTCGTAGCCAACTCGGCCAATTTGAACTGATTCCACTGAAAGTCTGCAAGTGCCTGTCCGAATTGTTTGCGGTACTTCAAATGCTCAATTGCAAGGTCCATAGACTTCTGAGCGGCTCCTAGAGAGCAACTAGCAATGTTGATACGTCCTCCATTCAATCCAGCCATTGCAATATTGAAGCCATGCCCGTCTTTTCCGATTTGGTTGGTCACTGGCACCTTGACATTGTCGAAATTGAGAATTCTGGTTGGCTGAGAGTTCCATCCCAATTTATCCTCTTTTTTCCCGTAGCTAAACCCTTCCATTCCGTCTTCCAACATCAAGCAGAAGATTCCTTTGGGTCCAGCTGGAGCGCCTTCCAATCGCATCATTACGAAGTAGCTGAAAATGGGTTAGGTATACTAAAACAGGGGCTGGGAATATGAAATTTGAAATCTTCAAGTAATTTGGAGAGTTTTGATACCCATATTGCCTACTTTTTGAAAAAAATTTGTTTGGGGTCCTTTTTGAGGTCCCTCTGGAAATGTGGGAGTTTAGGATCTTAGGGCCTAAGCATTTTCGGGTTTTCTAGTATTGATTTTCCATTTTGTCATTGTATTTGATGAGTTTAGACACCCATATTGCCTATATTCAATGCAGTCAGAAAAAAGTTGAAAAAGTGTCATTTTTAGAGCTCCCTTGGTACGGTATCTCAGGATCCACTGGTTTTTGGACTTTCTGGATGCGATTTTCTGTTTTTGTACCGTATTTGATGAGTTTAAACACCCATATTGCCCATATTCCACCAAAATTTTAAAGTTGAAATTTTTGGTCCCCTTTAGTTTCTTTTGGGTCCCACCAAAGTACAGTAACCCTAGATCCTGACTATTCTAGGATTCCGAATGTCGATTTTTCATCTTTTTACAGTTTTTCATGAGTTTTGACACCCATATTGCCTCTATTCTACCAAAATTTGAAGGTGGAAAATTTTGGTTCCCTGAAGTCTTCTTCGGGTCCCCCCTAAAGTACAGTAACCTTAGATCCATGCTATTCTAGAATTTCAAATGTCAATTTTTCATCTCTTTACAGTTTTTGATGAGTTTAGACACCCATATTGCCCACATTTCACCCATTTTCCAAAAACTCAAAATCCCATTCCCCCACTAACTTATCAGAAGTGCCAGCTCCACTGATAAACGCCTTGGACCCATTCACCACATAATAATCGCCCTCCCGTCTTGCCGCCGTCCTAATACTGGCCGCATCAGATCCAGAATTAGGCTCTGTAAGGCAGTAGGATCCCAATTTCTTGTACATGGCCATCTCGGGAAGATGCTTCTCTTTGAGTTCCGTGGAGCCATAGGTGTCGAGCATCCAGCAGCACCTGTCAATTTCTTTGTTTCATTGGTTTGTTGTCATTCAGGGAACAGTGTAGTGATCCCTAAGAACTGAACTGGTCACTGATAAGAGATCACACATCAAACTTTTATGTGGGATGGATCAGAAGTTCAGTACGACACTCCACTATTCCGCTGTGTTGTATTTTATCAAAGTTTAGTTTCTTGGATTTTGGAGGCCTAGACCAAGCAGGATTTCGAAATTTGGCTAGGTATAAGGCTTTTGAACCGTTTCAGCAGTTTCAGTACGACACTCCACTATTCCGCTGTGCCGTATTTTATCGGGATTTTCAAAATCTTCCAAAATCTTCCAAAATCACTCAATTTCGATCGTTTTTTCTCGTTTTTTCAGCCAAATAATTGATTTTTAAATGCTTACATATTATGAATAGACATATACGCAGCCGTCGACACACATCCCGCCGACAATTGCTCAAAAATGATCGAAGCATGAAGTCGAGTCAATGCAGCCCCTCCGTAATCCCCAGTGCAATAAATGGCTCCGAAACCCATTTCTCCGGCTTTTTGCAGGAATTCCAGGTCTAGCTCGCCCTGAAAAACGAAGAATTTGGTTAAAAAAAGTGAAAAAATCATTCAAAAAAGGCAAAAAATTCAAAAAAGGCAAGACTAACTTTCCGATCCCATTCCGCCATTTTCGGGTACATTTCCTTCTTGGCAAAATCATGAGAGGCCTCCAGAATATCCAAATAGTCACCAGTAAGTCCAATAGAAGCTGGAAATCAGTAAATTTTCAAAAAAATTTCAAAAAAAAAATTTTTTTCGAAAAAAAAACTCACGCCTCAACACATAGGTATTGGAGGATTTTGTGGAATTCTGACGCACGAGTTGAGCGGATTTTTGAAGCAATTGACGGAATAGCATTCTAAAACTTTGATAATTCAGAAAGAATAAGGAAAATCTCACATTTTGGTAGAAAAATCGAGAAAATTTTCGATTTTTTTGAAAATAAATTTTTGAAAAAAAAAATTTTTTCAAATTTTTTTTTCAAATTTTTTTTTATTTTTCTCACGTGATAAACTAATGATAAGGATGATAAAACATCTTTTAAATAACAAATAAAAATAAATAACCCCGTCAAAGCTCAAAAAACTCCAAAAAATCCTTTAAAAAATGAAAAAAAATCCCAAGACACACAAAACTGCACGTGTCGCCTCGTCGTCCCGTCCTTTTATTTGACGGTTAGTGATAAGACAAAGCGAGACGCTCTACAACAAGAGAAAACGAGGCATTTTGGACGGAGAAGAGACGCAGAGACATGGATAGTTTGATCTTGAAGCGCCAGTTGCTACAAATTGACCAACTGTCCCGATGGCAGTTGTTCTCTATTCTGGACCGTGTACTTGAACTTGTAGCTTTTGTATAATGATCTAATTGGAATGGATAACTGTAACATACCTACAGAAATACTGAAAAAATATGTTTACAAGGATTACTGTAGTTTTAAAAATTTTTTTTCCTGTTTCCCAAATCTTTCCAATTTTACGGGTTTTCTGATCGGAAACCCAGTTTTTCCAGGGTTCTGAAGGAAATTGATCAATTCTAAACATCGAAAAGACAAAAACAATGCAAAAATGTTAAAAAATTATGGAAAAATAACTACAGTAACCCAAAGGTTCAGGATTACTGTATCTCACCAGGAAGTTGGAGTTTGAAAACGATTTCGATTGGTTTTTGGTTTTTTCAGAGGATTCAAATAGTAAAATAAATAGATCTAAACAAATTCTATTTATTCTGAACAAATTTTGAAATTTTCCAAAAAAAAATTTTTTTTGGAAAACAATTTTTCTGAAAAAAATTTTTTTTTTCTTCGAAATTTTTTTTTTAATCTTGAAACTTTTGAAATTTATTGAGGATCAAAAATATAAATCCAAATTCGCTCATTGTATTATCCGAAACCTCTAGAAAAAAGCCAGAAACCAATGCAAATCAGTCGACAAACTCCGAATTTTGAGACTTTTTCAGACTTTCCGAGGCAAAAAGTACTATTAGAAAAATGTTTCAGCAAAAACCAAGCATACAGTAATAATCAGCATAAAATTTTCTATCTAACGACATAAAAAACGGGTAAAAAGCGTCGAAAAAAATTTTTATTACAGTAATCCAAAACTTTTCGGTTACTGTAGCTGACTTTTCAATGATTTTTCAACGTTTTTGCATTGTTTTGTTTGGTTTCTGCACCGGTAATGAAAGAAATTTATGACTTTTCTTCGAAAAACTAAGTTCTCTTTATAAAAATTGCCTATTAGACTGAAAACCCACTGAAAATGTTTTGATCTCTCACATTTGTTTAAAGGCGCGGGCGCGCAAACGCTCGTCGCCGATTTTCGAACCGTCTGTTTTTCTGCTCGCTCGCTCATTTTTGCCGTCCGGGCGACCTAGTGGATGGTTTTTCGCCGTTTTTCTTGTGTTTTCACGCACTTTTCGTTGATTTGTAGGTTTTCGCTTGTTCCGCATCTCTTTTTGAACTGTTTATTCGAGGTTTTCGTCAAAAAATAGCGAGAAATTGCGTTTTTCTGTCGATTCCCTCTGTCACTCGTTTTTCGCTCGCATTTTCGAAAATTTTACAGTTTTTTCGTCGATTCCTAGATTTTCTCTCCTTCCGCATCGCTTTTTGAATTGTTTTCCGAGTTTTTCGTTAAAAAAAATGGAAAAAATTGCGTTTTTCTCGTCAATTCTCGTTGCCGCTCGTCTTTTCGCTCGAGTTTTCAAACTTTTTGCGGCGATTTCTAGCTTTCCTAACCTTCCGCATCTCCGTTTGCACTGTTTTCGCCAGTTTTTCGTCAAAAAATGGAAGAATTTGCGTTTTTCTCGTCGATTTTCTCTGTCGCTCGTCTTTTCGCTCTCGTTTTTGAACTTTTTCCGGCGATTTCTAGGTTTTCGCTCCTTCCGCATCTCTTTTTGCACTGATTTTTCGAGTTTTCCGTCAAAAATTAAAAAGAAATTGCGTTTTTCTCGTCAATTCTCGTTGTCGCTCGTCGTTTTGTTCGCGTTTTTGAAACTTTTTCCGTCGATTTCTAGGTTTTCGCTCCTTCCGCATCTCATTTTCAACTGCTTCTTCCTGTTTTTCGTCAAAATCTCTCTCTTCTCTCTAATGTTTCTCTCAATTCATTCATTTTTCAGCTGCCAGTCCACCGACTTCCGGTTAACTGCAAAAGCTCCAGCCGCCACGACTGCCGAATGGAATGGTGAGTGGTTTTCAAAGATTATCTCGAGAAACATTGTGTTCTTTCAGGCATCCGGAGCAACAGCGTCTTCTGCATCTTCTGGCTCGGCGGCGACACGACGACGGCACGACGACACGACAACCGGGACGAGGAGGAGCGACATTCGCGAAAGCGCAGGTATTTGGGTAGTGAGATGAAAGTGGAAGGCCACTGAGGATGGGAAGAGTTGTCAGTCTTCGGGAAAGGTTCACTGAAGTTGGGAGTCGGTTGTCGGATTGGCTGGAAGCGGATGGGCCGCTGAGGTTGAGAGTCGGGTTTGAAAGGTGTCGGTGTTCGGGAGTGGAAGGCCACTGGTATTGGAAAGAGCTGTCGGAGTTCGGGAAAGATTGGCTGAGGTTGAAAAGAATCAATTGAATGAAAATGAAAGGTCACTGAGGTTGTGAATCGGGATTGAACGGTGTCGGCAGTCGGGTTGGACAGTGAAAGGTCACTGAGAATCGGAAATCAGAGCTAGGGAGCTCAAGATTGAAGAGCAGCTTGCGTTAAAGGCCGTTGGATGGAGGTGGAAGGCCTTTTTTTTGTTTTTCCTTTTTTGTTTCTTCTCAAGTATGTTGATAAGCGCACCAAAAGACCCCACGAGGGCACCCTCCGCGGTTTCCGTGTTATGGGGGCAATCCGGTGAGATGTCGAGAACTACGTATTTTGCGTGGCCTCGCTCTCGATAGTCGACGCGCAAAAGATCCCCTTGAGGGCACCCTCCACGGTCTCCGTGTCATGAGGGCAAACCGGAGGAACTTAGTGAAGCAACGTTTTTGCGTTGATCTATCTGGTTCTCTAGTCGACTCACAGTGCCATGGAATCCGTCTACGGTCTCCGTTAGAAGGCCCATGTTGTGCGAGGGAATCAGTTGTGTGTGGCGTACTCCGCCAGGCCTTCTTTTCTCCCGGGAGACCTTCGGGTCTCCTCCCCTTTCACGTGCTTCGCCTCTACGTGGCGAAAGGGATCCACCTCTTCTCGAAAGAGAAAAGGGCTAAGAAGCACAATCCACTTGTTTGTTAGCAATGTATTGCTGTTGTCGATAGTTGGTAGCGGTAGTGGATGATCTGGGTAGACGGGGAATTGGCTGGGGATCTAAAAGGGATTGTGGAACTCGGTTAAAGGTTGTCTGGACTTGGAACTGTTTCAACTTGGGAAAAGTTGATTTGATGTCGGTTTCGGGAGATTGGTTGGTTGTGGAAGGCCACGACGGTAGAGAGAGACTGGTTGAGATCGGGAAGAGATTGCTGAGGTTGAAAAGAGTCGGTTATCGGATTGGTTGGCATGCGGATTGGCCGCTGAGGTTGAGAGTCGGGATTCGAAGGTGTTGGTGTTCGGGAAAGGCTGGTTGAGGTTGAAAAGAGTCGGTTGCATGAAAGTGAAGGGTCACTGAAGTTGTGATTCGGGATTCGAAGGTGTTTGGTGGTCGGGATGAGCAGTGAATGGTCACTGAGATTCGGAAATGAGAGCTAGGGAGCTCAAGATTGAGTAGATTGCGTTAAAGGCCGTTGGATGGAGGTGGAGGCCTTTTGTCTGTTGTTTTCTCATGTTCTTGTCCGTCTTTGTCCACTATGCGCACCAAAAGATCCCCCGAGGGCACCCTCCACGAACTCCGTGTGAGGGCAATCCGGTGAGAAATTGAGAATCACGTACTCCGTGACCTCAATTCTCGATAGTCGACGCGCAAAAGACCTTTATGGCACCGTCTACGAACTCCGTATGACGGCAAAACCGGAGGAACTTGTGAAGCCACGTACTCCGTGGATGGATCATTTTCTCTAGTCGACTCACAGTGCCAAGGAATCCGGCTACGTACTCCGTAGAAGGCCCTTGTTGTGCGAGGGAATTAGTCGTGTGTGGCGTACTCCGCCAGGCCTTCTTTTCTCCCGGGAGACCTTCGGGTCTCCTCCCCTTTCACGTGCTTCGCCTCTACGTGGCGAAAGGGATCCACCTCTTCTCGAAAGAGAAAAGGGCTAAGAAGCACAAATTACTTGTTTGTTATCAATGTATTGCTGTTGTCGGTAGTTGGTAGCGGTAGTGAAAGATCTGGGTGGAAGGGGAATTGACTGGGCATCTAATGGGATTGTGGAACTCGGTTAAAGGTTGTCTGGACTTGGAACTGTTTCAACTTGGGAAAAGTTGATTTGATGTCGGTGTCGGTTTCGGGAGATTAATTGGTTGTGGAAGGCCACTGATGCAGGGAAAGGAGTCGGTTGTCGGATTGGTTGGCATGCGGATTGGCCGCTGAGGTGGAGAGTCGGGATTGAAGGTGTTGGTGGTCGGGATGAGCAGTGAAAGGTCACTGAGGTTCGGAGATCAGAGCTAGGGAGCTTGAGATTGAAGAGCAACTTGCATTAAATGGATGGAGGTGAAAGGGCTCTTTCTTGTCGTTTTTCCTAGATTGGTTGGCTGTGGAAGGCCACTGATGCAAGGAAAGGCTTGTTGAGAATCGGTTGGATGAAAGTGGAAGGCCACTGTTGGGGAGTGATTGGTGAAGGAGGTTGGGATGAAGTGGAAGGATTGGGTATCAGAATTGGCTGGTTGAATTTGGAAAACAGCTTGGTGAAGTTGGGAAAGAGATGGTTGACAGTTGGGTGAGGTGTGAACTTCAAAATTGGATGATTGAGTGTCTGAAATGACTGTCTGAAGTTGAGAAAAAGCTCAATGAACTTCGGGAATAACATTCTGAGTTTGGAAACAAGCTGGTTAAGACTGGGAAGGCTTGATTGAGCTTGGGAAGAGTCGTATGATCGTTGAGAAGGATCAGAGCATGGAAAAGGGACAATTGGATATGAGAAATGACTGTCTGAACTTTGGAGTGGTTGACTGATGATTGTGAAAGATCTGAACATTGAAAATGAATGGTTGGGTGTCAGAAATGGCTGGTTGAACTTGGGAAGAAGCTCAAGAAACTTCGGGAAGATTTGAAAATTGGGAAGTCGAGACTGGAAAGGCTCGGCTGAGCTCGGGAAGAGTCGAGTAATCTTTGAGAATGATTTGAGCGTCGGAAAAAGATGCTAAGACTTGGAGAAAAGCTGAATGAACATGGGACAAGCTTAACAGAGCTCTGGAAAGAGCTGGCGGAAACTGGGATGGCTTGGTTGACCATTGAGATGGATCTGAACATGGGAAAGTGATGGTTGATTATCAGAAATGACTGGATGAACTTGAGAATGATCTGGTGAAACTTCTGGGGCAATCTGAACATCAAAAACAGCCAATTGTGCGTTTGGAAAGTGCCCGTTGAGCCCAAGAAGGCTTGGCTAAACTGAAAGAAAATGTGAACATCAAAACTAATTGAAAATCGTGAAAGAAACAGCGAAAAGCTTGTTTCACACTGCAATATCGTCTATTCATCATCAAAATATCACAATTGTGTACAGAAGAGGCGGGAGAATTTTTGGAAAATGATCAAAATAAGAAGAGGGTAAGTAAGAAGTGGTAAGTAGCTGCTGGATGTTTGGGTCATCGGGATATGAAAAAGGGCTCTGGTTTTCCAGAATAAAGTAAGAATTCAAGAATCTACTCGTCATTGGATTGGGGAAATGAGAAGCTGCTGAAACTCGAGCTGGAGAGGGGCAAAAAAGCATCGGAAACATCTACAAATTTCTCGGAAATCGGAGGGGAAAAGCTAGCGGGAAATGACCAGAATTTAGAAAGGAAAATTGAAAGAAAATCATCGGAAAACTCGATAATGCTTTGGTTTTACAGGGTGATATGGCTAATAAGGCTCTGAAAATGATAAGAAAAATTCAAAAATCGAGGGGAAAAGTCAAATATCAACATTTTTTGTACAAGAATCACTCGGAAAACGATAAAATTACTGGGTGGAAGAGGAATGGGGTCGGAAAAATGAGGAGAAAAAGGAGAAATCGAGGGGAAGAGTTCAGAAGAAGCGCATTCTCGATTGTGGCTTGGATGGAGCGGCGAGGAGTTCCGGGTTGCGTTCCATGACTCGCGAGATCTGGAAAACAGTGTTTTTGAAGATTAGAAAGATAATTTTTCAGAATTTTTAAAAAAGTTCTGAAAGCTTCAAAAAATTTGGAAAGGATCGGATCAATTCTACAAGCTTTCGATGAGTTTCTAGAAGTTTTAGATAAATTTTCAAAGCTTCAAAAATTCTAGGAGCTCTGAATGATTTTTAAAATTTTTTTTAGAAAAACTCCGGAATTTAAAAAAAATTTAGAAGCTCTGACATCGTATTTTCGCGTTTTCTGGTTTTCTTGACTGATTTTTTCGATTTTTCAAAGTAAAATCTAATGGAAAACAAGATTTGGAGCCTAGAATCAGTCAATTCGCCCAGAATTACAAAAATTTCCATTGCGAATTACCCAATTTTGTCGTTTTCGGCCAAAAATTCGAAATCTGAAATTTCGCTATGAAAAACGCATTGATTCTGGTTAATTTGACTATTTCTAGAGTTCAAATTCTCTTTCCTATTTGTTTTTGTTAACAAAATCTGCGGAAATTGGTTCAGAACCAAGAAAACGCCAAAAACTAAATTTTGAAAAAAAAAAGTTTTTTTTCGAAATTCGAAAACTTCCAAAAAAAAATTTTTTTACAGTTTTTTCGAGCTTTCGGGAATGCTCCGAACTGTTTTTCACTTCTAAAATGATCTAGAAGCTTTAGAATCTCTTGTTTTTAAAAGTTCAATTCCAAAACTAACCAGCTGATCCATGTATCCCTGCATATCCTTCATCCGCGAGTCCTTGACCTGCAGCTCGAGTTTCAGACTATCAATCACGGCGAGCAAGTCATCCGAGTTGGCCGGGTCGATGATCTTTTGCTGGTTTTTCGTAGATCCTCCGAACCCGGACGACGCGACGCTTCTGATCGATCCGGATCGACGGAACATGTCGGTTTGAGCGATCTGGAACTTGTTGATGGTTCAGATGGTTCCGAAACGTCAATTTTGATTCAAAAACTCACCACCGGCGACGTCATGGCATGTGGGAGAGTGGCTGCTCCGTTGTTGGCTCCTCCAAAGCGGCTGGTCGGTGTGGGAACGTGACGGGGAGCTGGCAGAGGGGACATCGAGTCGGCAAACGGGTTCAGAGCGTTCGACGAGTTGTTGGCGAAGCTGGATGGTGGGCGGGAAGAGTTGTTGACGTTGTCGAACACGTTGAAGCTGGAAAACAGAGATTTGGTATTTTCCAGCGCAATTTTTCATCTAGATTTCATTAAAATTGTGATTTTACAAACTCCGAAAACAGATTTGAGAGCATTTTTCATTTTTCCTACTACAAACTCCAAAAATCAAATTGTTTTTTCGCTGTTTTATGGTTTCTTAGCTAGTTTTTTTTCAAATCTAGGCTCTAAATCTCACTTTCCTTCCGTTTTTATCAAAAAAGTTTTAAAAAATCAGTCCAGAAACGAGACATTTTCGATTTTTCATTCGACAGGTCTCGTCACGAAATCAATTTTTCGGTGTTTTCTCAATTCTGTCCCAATTTTCCTGAATTTTTTTGAGAAAAATCGTATAGAAAAAATAATTTGAAACAAAATGGTTGTCAATTTTTTTCAGAATCATCCGATTTTTTGTCAAATATCCATTTTTCGATTTCCTTCTAAAACAAAAAATCGCAAATTTCTCTATGAAAAATGCATTGATTCTGGTTAAATTGACCATTTCTAGGCTCCAAAATTTCTTTTCTATCTGTTTTTATCAAAAAAATTGAGAAAATAGGTTCAGAGTCCAGAAAACTGCGAAAACCATTTTTTTTTCAAATTCCCACCTCGAATTCCTGGACGGCGCCTTGGAATTGTGTCCTCCATTCGCTGTCTCGTAGAGTCCCGTAGTTCCATCCAAATGATTGTCCATCGGTGTCAGGAAGGTGCCAACTGGCAGTGTGGCCGACGACTTCTCCTTGTCTTTCAGTCCCAACGTCTTTCCGATTTTGCCAAAGAACTTTCCGGATTTGGTGGACACTTTGCTGGTCGCACTCCATGCAGAAGCCATCGACATTGTGTCTTCGGCCTTTTTGTGTCCATTTTTCGCCTGTGTGATCTTTCGCTTCATCTTGCTCATCAGACCTCCTCCGCCACTTCCGGATTCTGAAAAACGTTGAAAATTTGAGTTTTTCGGTCTGTTTCTACAGATTTTGAAGTTTTTGAGCTCATTTTCAACGAATTCTACATGAAAACTATTGAAATTCAAAGGTTAAAGTTCCGGGTTTGAAAATGTAGAGATTTTAATGTTTTTGGAGTCAAAAAACATTGAAAATTTAGAGTTTGGAGTTAAATTTTTACTAGTTTCTATGAAATTTTACAATTTTTATCGAAATAAAAATTTTTCTCAAATTTTTTTTTGTTGATGAATTGAAAAATCGTTGAAAATAGGGATTTCCCGATTTTTTCAAACCGAATTTGGAGGTTTTGAGCTTATTTTTCATCAATTTTTGCTTAAAAACAGTCAAAATTTGAGGATTTTTTTTTTCAATTTTTCATCGATTTTCATTTTTTTTCTTTGAAAAATTGTTGAAAATAGGGATTTCCGATCTATTTTTCTTGAATTTGAAGGTTTCAAGATTATTTTTCAACAATTTTTGATAGAAAAAGTTCAAAATTTGAGGTTTTTTACTAAATTTTCCAAGAAATTTTCAATTTTTCTCTGGAATAAAAATTTTTCTTGAATTTTTTTTTCGTTGATCATCTGAAAAATCGTTGAAAATAGGGATTTTCCGATCTAATTTTACCGAATTGAAACGTTTTGAGATCATTTTTCCTCAATTTTCGATCAAAAACCATGACAATTTGAAGTTTCAAGCCCATTCTCCCCACCTTTCTGCTCATTTCCAATCTGATTGAGTGACATCGAACTGACAGACATGGACGGTTTCTCGTAGCTGAAATCCATCTTGATCTGCACTTCTCCTCGATATTTCTCATCGGAATTCTTCTTTTTCAGTCGCAACCAATTCGTCTGTCCGTTCAGCGCCTTCGCGTTCTCCAGCTCCAATTCGCACTTTCCGATGAGCTCTCCGGAGCCGATTTTGGCTTTCGCGTGGACTGCCACTGCCACTGTGTTGAACTTGTCGCTCAATTTGCTGAAAAAAATAAAATAAATATAGGAAAAAAATTAAAATAATTTTTTTTTTTTTGAAAAAAATTTTGAAAATCAATTTTTTTCAAAATTCCAGAACAGCTATAGAAAAACGATCAACTGATGAAATATAGCTCAAAAACTGCTCTATCTACTGATATAAATCTCTAATTTTTGAAAAACTCACAACTCGCAGACTTCATCCCATCGACAGTCTCCCTCGGTGTGAATGGCTTCCGTGGCACATCGACTACGCAGAGATCCTTTTCCTTGAAGAGTCACCGTCGCAAACGCCTCCAGACTCGCCTTGTTCTTCATGTACAGGCCACGAGCGCCGACGACTGGAAAAAAAATTTTGAAAAAAAAAAATTTTTTTTCGAAAATTTTTGAATTTTTCGGAACAAACTTTTTTCTAGGAAAGGTATCAAAAAGCCGTCAATTGATAACTGTCTTAGATTTTTATGCCCTATTAATCAGTACTAGTCTCTTTTTTTTTAGCAACAAACATCGATTTTTAAAAAAGTTGCAAAAGTTTTGTCGCAAAAAATGAAATTTTTGAGAATTTTTTTTTTCTAGAAAAGGTATCAGAAGCCCGTTATCTAACAGCTGATACAACTTTTTTTATGTTTTATCAGTCAGTGCTGATTCCTTTTTTCAACAAAAGGATTAGATAAAAAAATTATTTTTTCAAAATTTTCAACTCGAAAAAATTTTTTTTTAGAAATTTTCCAACATCTTTTTTTTCTAGAAGAGGTATAAAAAATCGCTGACTTGATCCCAAATATTGTTTTTATGTTCTATAAATTAGCTCCACTTTCTGCTCATGAACTTGGAAAATTTTTCAAAAACTTTTTGAAAAAAAATTTTCGAAATTTTTTTTTCGATTCTTTTTTTCAAATTTTCATTTTCGAAGAAGAATCACAAATCGCTGAACTGATGACAAATAGAGTTTTTTATGCCCTACTAATCAACTTCAATTTCAGTTTATGAAACGAAAAAATATGATTTTGGAAAAATTTTTAAAAAACTTTTCGAAATTTTTTTTTTCAATTTTTAATTTTTTTTCAATCAATTTTTTTTCAAAAAAGGTATCAAAAATCGTTCAACTGATCCCAAATAAAGTTTTTCAAGCTTTTTAAATCCCAACTCACTAGTAGCAAGCATCACATTCGGCTCCATCTCTTCTTCTTTTTGATTTTTTCCTTGTGCTCCTGGCTGTTTTTTCTGAGCAATCGGCGCGTTTTTCTCTTTTCCGGCACCAATACGGTCGGTTTCTGAATAAAATATAGTGATTAGACAACAAATAAAAGCAATACAAACAAAGAAAAAGAAGACAAAAAACTAACTACAAAAACCGAAAAAATAGCCGAAAAACCATTGAAACAAGGGCATCAGGTACGTTTTTTGAGAACGTCGGTTCTTTTTTGAAAACCGATGAAAAAGTGAAATAAAGAGAGGAAAAGGGGCGTGGCTAGCCCCCTGATTATAGGGAAAACAGTTTTTCACGTAAAAAAGGATAATTTGACAACAAAAAATCAAAAAAAGGACGAAAAAATGAGGGGAATAACAGTAAAAAAACAACGAATAACAACGTGTGGATTCAAAGATTCAAATTTTGAATTTCTAATTCAAAAAATCAATAAAAGAAGAGGTCAAAACTGGTTATGATCGATGGGGAAAAATTGATGGAAACATTGACGGTGGACAGTGAAGGGGCGTGGCTTCTGAAAAAACGGGAATTCGAGTTGGTTTTTGGTTGGAAAGGTCATTTTGTAAAGGGGAAAAATGGGAGGAATGTACTGATTTTTTGGGGTTATTTGGAGGGTTTATGGGTAGATTTTTAAACGTTTTTTGGAATGGGGAAACTCGCTCTATTGTACTACAGTAACCAATTATAGCTTGGATTTATAAAGATAATTTTGGACAATTTTCCAATGCATCTGTATCACAAAACCCCAGAAATTCCCTGCATAACGACCCAAACTCAACAACTAACAGTACGAAACACTTTGTAAAGTGGAAAAATTGAAGGAATGTACTGATTGGAAGGGGTTCTGATACTTTGGAGGTGCAATTTGGAATGGTTTATCAGATTTTCGACAAGTTTTGAAAGGTTAGAAAATAGGAAAAAGCGTTTTTTTGAACTACAGTAACCAAGGATAGCTTGGATATCCATAGTGGGCCCAGTAATCGTTCTAATGACTCTGTATCACCTAGACTCACTGCTTAGCGACTCGGAAAAGGTAGAGGGCACTTTGTAAAGTGCGAAAATTGGAGGAATGTACTAATTGGAAGGATATTTGGATACTTTGGAAGGGTTACAGTAAAAGTTCTAAAAGACTCTGTATCCCCTAATTTCACTTTTTAGCTTGCCTAAAATCCAAAACTAACAGTACCAAACACCCTTAAATGATACTTTGATATATTGACTCTATCAATACCATCTGATAAGCCCCATATTTACCAAGGTCACCAGGGAAGGAGAAAGAGAGCCAAACATTTGAAAAACAAGTTTCGTCACAAGTGTTTTTCTCCCTTTTTTGACTATTCCAACAACAAAAAAACCATATTTTGAATGGTTTTTTGATACCGATCAGGAAGTTAAAAAACATGACAAAATAGCGAGAGACAATTGAAAAATAGAGCGCAAGAGTCAAAATTTGATCAAAAAAGCCCTATTCCTCTGAAAATTCTAAAGAAAACCTCCAAAAACCACTAGAAAACCACAAAGAATGTCCTACCCGACTAACTAATCAAAGAAAAACGCGTAGAAAATGGGGAAAATGGAGAAAACGGACAAGAATTCTTTCATTCCCTTATCAGTTCGTATCACCTGTCTCCCTAGTTGTCTCTAGCTAACTTTCTAACCTTCTAGGTCTCTCTAAAGTACCCAATTTCTGTAACTAATCGCCACCACCTGATCTAGAACCTCCAGTCTTTGTAGACTCCAGAGTACCAACGATGTCAGTTATGACTAGTTAGTGGCCAACGTAACTGATTTTGATCATAGAAAGTTAGAAAAAAGGTATCAATCTGTCTATTTGGGGTCAAAACAGCTAGATCCCTGGGTTATCAACAAGTTATTTGCCTCAGATTCGTCCAAAAAACCTAGAAAACTAGCCCCGATATCTGTTATAAAGACAACTATCTAACTTTCAATAGACAAACCAAAAAACCTTTCCATTCCGTCAAAAAAACGGAAAAGATAGCGCCATGTGTGACGACATAAAATGATAGGCAAAGTGACTGGAAGAGAGAGAAAACGGCCGCGATTTCGCAATCTGATAGTCATCAGAAGGCATACAGAAAAGGGAGGGGGAGAAACCGGAAGTGTTGTTATGGAAGAATCGAAAAAGGAAAAGGAGAAGGCGAATGGCATGAGAGGAATGGTGGAGAAGCCGAATAGAAGAGAGGGAAAAACTGAAAGTGTTCGTTCCAAACCGATTAGAAATGGAAGGAGAGCGATTTGCAGTGAACCGAAAGGGTTTAGAAATTGAGGAAGATTAGACTTTGAAGATCAAAATGAAGCTAGAAAGAATTCTAGAAGGTTTCAACGAACGATTTTTGAACGCTTGATCGTTTTCTGCAAGCTAGAAAGTGTATGAACAAGTTCAAATCATTGTTTAGACTTCAAAAATGGTACCAAAAAGGCACCAAAGTCATAGAAACTTCTGGGAAAATGGTCTTGACAAACATTATGATAATCTGATTATCAGCGATAAGGCGATTCTAGAGAGCTGAAACTTTCACTAAACCGTTGAAAAATGACAGCAAACTCAAGGAAAAACCCAAATTTCAATGCTTCAGAACCAAATTCCCCTCTATTCCCATGAGAAAATTCAAAGTGAAATCTCAAATTCCTCCCCAATTCTATTCAAAAAAGCTGTCACCCGTCCGTCCTTGAGTCACCATTTCCCTATCAAGCTTATTTCATCTAGCTGCATCCATCTATTGCGCAATCCGCTTCTCCTTATCTCCCGATTCCGTCATCAAGAAGGGTGGTCATGGATTTCGGCGTGGATAGATAGGGACGATAGACTCGTCTTCTTCACACTTTTCACTTTCTCGTGTTATATCCAGAGAGATGGCTAGATGGAGTGGGGAAAAGGAAAAAGGGCTGGGATTACTGTATCTCAAGGTTTTGAAGCTAATAATCACTCAGTCCTCCTATATTTTATCTTTTTATCTCTAGAAATCATTCAATTTTCAAAGCAAAAACTCACCTATCACTCCTGATCCTCCTTCATCTCTTCGTCTTCCTCATCCAACTCCTCCACCTCCTCTCCCTGCTCTCCTTGCACCGATCCATCCTCATCCAGCACCTCTTCCTCATCATCAGATTCCCCGGATTCGATGCCCTTCACTCCGTCCTCTTTGGTCTCCTGCTCTTTCTGATCCGATCCATCAGTGTATCGGATTGGAAGGATCACAACCTGGTTACGGGCTTCTTTGTCGACCTGGAAATTTTCAAATTCTATACTTTTTTCTCCATTTTAGCTCAAAATGCTTCGAATTCCACTAGTTCTCTTGACATTTGGCTTAGAATGGTCAAATTCGATGGATTTTGATCAAAACGCTCCAAATACCCTGCTCTTTTTAGAAATTCGGCACAAAATTTTCAAAATCTATCGGTTTTCGTAGGTTTTTGCTCGAAACGCTTTGAATTTTATCACTTTTAGTGCAAAATCTATCAAAAATTTTGAATTTTTTTTTGAATTTGGCTCAAAATGCTCCGAATTCCATCGAGTTTTTTTTTGAATTTGGCTCAGAATGCTCTAAATTTCACTCTTTCCAGTGCAAAATGCTTCAAATTTCACCACTTTTCAGGGAATTTGGCTCAGAATTTTCAAATTTTTACGGATTTTTTCAAAATTTCTCTATTTTCCAATCAAAACTCTCACTCACCCACCACCTTCCATCCTTGTGCTCTTTTCCGGCAGCCACCACAATCGATTTTCCATTCGGAGCAAACTGCAGACTGTTGATGAATCCTGGAATCGAGTAGGAGAAGAACGGAGTGATCGACTTGAAGTTCTCGGCAATCTTCCACAGTTTCAGCTCTCCTTCATTGGATCCAGAGGCGAGGAGGTCTGGAAATGGGAAAGTTATTAGGAAATCAATATCGCCGCTTCATTTTCAAGTCAGCTGTGCTCGCGGAGCCACCTCTGACACCTGCTCTTTGACAAAATCGAGGATTTTGGAAAAATGGCGTGGAAAAAGAGGGAAAAGTGGGAAAGCTGTGCAAACTTTGGTGGAAATAGTGGAAAGCTAGCATGATTTTGAACTATAGTTGTGCAAAAATTTTTGAAAATTAGGGGGTTTTGAAAATTTTACAAATTATTTTTTAATACTGCTACCACAAAAATTCAGTTTTTTTTTAAAGTTTTTAACCAATCTTCACTGTTTTTCCTGATAAAACTGATAGAAAATAGAATTGGGAGCTTAGAAATTGTCAACTTGATCGGAATCATTGAGGTTTTCATAGCAATTTTTCAAGTTTTGTGTTTTTGGCAGGAAAATTAGAAAAATCTGTATTTATTTCGCAATGAAGAACTAACTAATTCTGGTCAAGTTGACTATTTCTATGATTCAAATCCTTTTCTCTATCACATTTTAACAAAAAATTGAGAAAATTTGGTCCAGAACATAGAAAACACCAAAAACCCGATTTCGTGCGATAAAATTATAAGAAAAAAACCCAACCAGAATACTGCAAAACCGCCAGTGACACAATCCATCTTCCATTGCCGTTTTGTGCTCCGTGAGCTTGTTTTCTGATGTGAAGTGGACGTTTCTTCCAGAATGACCAGAGGGCGATGGTTCTGAAAATAAGAGGTAATTAGGAAGGGTCTAAAGGTTGATTTGGGCCAAATAAGCTTCGAATTTATCAGAAAAATTCAGAAAAACCGTTCCTTCCGCACTTCACCTTTCATTTTTTCGGCTTTTCCATCTCTTCCGCTCCAAAAAAAACCGAACAACAAGGAAATATTTACATTGGCAATGAGCCAGGCAGTGCGGAAAGCACACTTTTTTGCGCAGAACGGAATGGAGAATGACGCGTGAGCGGAGCGGGGTATCTATGCGTTTGTTTTTGTGATCTAGGGTGACGTGGCATGGGGATTAGGGTTCAGGATCGAAAGGAGCTGGTTTCCGGTGAAAAAAAAACTGCAAAACAAGGAAGATTTCGAAGAAGACTGGAGGATTACTGTAGCCGTGCTGGATTTTGAAGTTGAGAGTCCGAGAAAAATCAGTTTAATCTCGAGTTTTTCAAAATCAAATGAGGCCTATTTGACCGTATCAAAAGCTGGATTACTGTAGAATCACTACTACGTCTACAGTAACCCTCTGAGCTTCAAATTACAGTCAGAAATGCCAAAAACGCTCCCGTCATCCCTTTCAAAACGCCAATTTGACATGTTCACTTCTCATCTTCTCATCCCCTTCTAATCCTACCAGTTCTCCTCCCCCTCTTTCTCTTTTTTCTCCTTTTCCCCTATTCTTCTCACCACGAAACTGTCAATCATCTAGAGAGGAGATTACTGTAGGTAACTGGCTAGTAGTAGCCGCTAGAAAACGAAGCTTTCACTATGGGGGATAACTGGGAAAACTGGGAAAACTGAGGAATAAGTGACTGCTAGTAGCCAGTAGGCATGATTCTACTGGCAGTGAGAATGGAGGGGTTCTGAATGTAAGACTTCAAATTCAGAAAGCAGAAGAATTTGACCTTGGAAGGTCAAATTGACAGGAAATTGCTGTGAAATGACTGGGAAATGACTGTGAGAAAGGCGAGAATCGAGGAGAAATGTGTCAAGTGTCGTTTTTTTTTGAAATTACACAAACAAGAACAAAGTGGAGGGGAGATGACAAGAGTTAGATCAGGATTTTGATGAATTCAGGACTTCTAGATGTCTGGAAGCTTGACAGTAAGATCATCGTGATTCTGGAGTGTTCTGAAGAAGCATTGAAACGTTCTTAGAATCACCTCATTAGGATCCTATGAGACCTCTGGATCTCCAGAAACATCGCAACATCTTCATATGATTCTTGGAAGTCCAAATGCTCCAGGATCCTTCTAATCTTTAGAACCCTGACTTTCTCAGCTCTTATTTAGTATCAGAACAGTCACGTCGGAATCCAGTGCACTTCTAGATCCCTAGCAGCATTTGAATGTGTTCATAATCACCTCACATGAAACCCAGAGACTTCTGGATCCCTAGAAGCATCGGAGCATGGTCTAGAAGCTTTCAGATGTCTAAAAGCTTCAGAAACTCCTGAACTTCAGAACCCTGAAGTCCCCATACCTATCATCAGAACCCTTCTCACAATCCAATTCCCTACCTCCTCTTGCCTCAACCTTTCTCTATTCTACTAGGCTAATGGCCCGTGTCCAATCGCACTTCTTATGCTTCTTGAGAATTAGAATTTCGGAGAATCCGAAAGATTCGGGAAACCGAAGGAAAACGAGGAAAACGAGGAGGACACGGAGTGGAAAACACTGATGTGTAATGGGAAATGAGATTTTCGGAAGAGAACATGATATCCGGGATGAGGAAAATGGAGGAAAATGGTTATAATGGATGGTTTAGAGGACGTCGAGACTGCAGAGAAGACGCTGAACTTCTTTGGGAGTTAGGAAAACTAGCATTAGGAGCCTCGTTCCTTGCTGATCTAGGAATATAGAGGACTTTTAGGCTTGATTTTTTGAGATTTTGAAGTTCAAAAAATTCGCCTTGCTCCTAGAACTCTAGAAACCACAACCTTCACTGATAAAACACATCTTACTAGGTTTCTAGGTCTCTTATTGGTTTCTTGAGAGGTTTGAGAAGAGAAATTGGTGGGGTTGTAATTGTAAAGCAAGCGAATTGCTGCAAGCCACCGAAACTACACACAAACCGAAACCAATGTTGAGAACGTGAAAAAAGAGAGAAGAAATGAGATGAAATGAGGAGGAATGAGCGGAGCGGAGCGGTGAGAAGGGCTTTGAAGTGCAATTTGGATTGCAAGAAACCTAGAAATCGGAACTTTAGAACCCCAATAAACATCCTAGGATCATCAGAGATCTTGGATAAACATCGAGAACACGTGCCGAACGAATAGTGAGAAACAGTAGGAAGCAGGAAAAAGGGGTTTTGAGACTTTAGAAGCTTCAAAAGGTCATAGGAAGCTCCAGAAATCAGCAAAAGCCGAGCAACAGTCTTTAGAACTCCCGAAAACCTCCAAAACGCTTCCAAATGGCTCTCCGAAAAACGAGAAAACTCCGCAAACACGTTGCTCCTTGCTACACGTCTTACGTGATGGCACAACGGAAAGAACCAAGGCAAAGAGAAGGTGGGTGCAGTGGGGGGAAGAAGAGCAAACAGTTCTCCCATTTCTCCGTGGCTTGGATCACCAAGCTCCAGGGGGAATCGGAGAAAGGAAGGGCGGAACGGTTGGGGGAACGTGAGTGTTCACGTTCTTTCACGTTTTTCCGTGGAACGGAATGACGACATTTCCGGAAGAGCAACTGGATGGATCAGTGCTAGGATCAGTTCTAGGGGGAAAGGCTCAAGTGGAGGTATAGGTATCACAAAGATATCATTGTCAAAGGGAATGATATGATCTAACTGATCTTTTCGATCTTTTTCATCTAGGAAACCTCGATTTTGAAGGTCTAGATCACGCAGACTAGCCAAATTTTCAAATTTTACCGTTGAAATTTCTCAAATTGCTAAAAGCAAATAGAGAATGGAACCGAAAGAACCGAACAACCAGGCAAACTACACAAAGAATTCGAAGAGGACAAAACCCAGGGGTAAATATAGATGGTTTGTACTATTTCCGACTCGGAAACGCTTCGAAACGGTGTAGAATGAATGAGAGAACATAGCATTCCATTGGTTGTGACCAATGAGTAAAGTTTAGAGGGTCAGGAATCTTTAGAAGTACCAGGAACTTCAAAAACAGGTGTTTCATTGAGTTCAGAACTTGAAAAGTGTTTTCAGGGTCCTTTCGGAGCCTCCAGAATTCTGAATACACCTCCATATGACCATTTTCTTCTCAATTTACATCTCTTCAGAATCTTCTCTTTCCATTCAACCCTTCTTCCACTCTTTTTCCTACTTGAACATTGAAAAATCGGGAAATTCAACAGAATACCTGACAATAGAAGATGGTCGAGGTGTAGTGGCATCAAGAGAATAATGTAAACATTCTGACGCAGACAGTACTTATGCGGAAAGAGGGGGAAAGCGGAGAAAAAACGGAGAGAATGACGAATGAAGGCAAATGACGATTATGGTGTTTGCCTGTTTGTTCCGAGTGTTCCGGGGAAAAACGGTGAAAAAAAACAACAAGGGAACAGCTGACTGGGAAGGTGGGGGTTCTGCAGAGAATTCTGCAGCTTCTCCACAGTCCCTAATAGTCGCAAAACATGGAGGAAACTTTGAGAATCGATGCCAGACTACTCAAAATCGCCTCAAACTTGCTTCAAAACGTCTGGCAACCTTCTCCAATTACTCGGAAACTAGGCAACAGCTTGCTCACGGAGTAGGAAAACGAGAAAACGAGCTAGAGAGTCTTGAAGAAGGGCAGAGAAACACGGAGAAAACACGGAGTACACATTGAAAAAGGTGGCGGGGTGGCAAAACATGAGCAACGACTTTTTAGTTATTCGTACATTGAGATTTGTGCTGTCTTGGAAGTCTTGGAATTCTGGGATATGGAGAGGATTCTGCTGATCGTAGAAAGTCTAGAGCTCAGGATCTGCGCTTCAAAGGGACTTTGAGAGTATCTGACAGCTGGGAATTTCGAATTCAGAAGTTCAAAAAGCCATAGAATATTTAGTAAGTGTTTTGAAGGTCAATTATTCAAGATCAAAGTTCCAAAAGCTACCAGAGGGAACTGGATAATCTTGCGCTGATTTTGAATTCGTGGAACACAGAATTAGCCTGACGCAACAGATTATGATGGTCCTGAACGTCTAGGATACAGAATCTTAGCTTCAGAAGGACTGTGTGTATTTTGAGAGAGTGGAATTTGAAATTTCGAAGCTGTTAAAGTCGCTGATGATCCTGAAAAGACTACTGGTCATTCGGAAGGTCTAGAATCAACAAGTGGAACTCAGAATTCAAAAGTTCTAGATAATCCCGACGATCCTGGAAGGTCCGATAGGTGGTTAAAAAGACTAGTATTCAAGATCTCAGCTTCAGAGGGACTTTGAGAGAATTCGGAAGAAGTGGAATTTGAAGTTTCAAAGACCCTGGACACTCCAAAAACCTCCAAACAGCTCAAAACTACTCTAACCTAACGAAAAATGGCTCCTCGAACCAGGAAAACACCCCGTCAAGGTGGCAAAACACAGGAACACACACTTCAGCTTCCCCTGCCATACATGTGGTTGTTGACGGGATAATTGGGTGTCCGTATACGGGGAGACATTGAATACATACAAACATGTGTGTCGTATGTATTCATTCGGCAACCTCCTCCTACACATTCTGGATTATTTGAATGAGGGGAAAATGAGAATGAATGAATTGGAGGATAGATGCTAGTGGCATTTTGGACATGAAAATATGGAAAATTGAGATCAATTTGATCAGAAAACCCATTGAAAAACAGTACGAAACAATGACTCACAGTCAACCATAAAAACTGTGCGATGACGATGACGCATTTTTCGTTCAGTACACAAACACAGAAAGTCCTCGTTTTGTGTCAATATTTCAAATGTGTCTTTTACGAAGAGAAAGGGGTGATAAGGAGGTGATAAGGTCAAATAGGGATGGGAATCACTGGAAACTCAAGGTTTCGAATGGGAAAGAGTCTGGAATCGGTTATTTGAGAGGAAATCAGCGAAAATTTGGAGTTTCCATGAAGAAACAGTCCAAAAGCAGTGTTTGGAGAGGTGATAAGGTAAGAAAAGTTTGGAAATATCGGAAAAATCAGGGTTTTTTTTCTAGAAACGGTCCGAAATCAGTCAGTTAGAAGTTTATAAAGAGGCGATTAGTTCAGAAAAGGCTGAAAATTGTTGGAAATTCGGTATTTTCAGCTAGAAATGGTCCAAAATCAGTTCTAGAAAAGGTGATCCGAACAGAAATGGCTAAAAATTATCAATTTTCGGTCAGAAACATTCAAAAATCACTAATTTAGTTGATGATAAGGTCAAAAAAGGCTAGAAATGACTGGAAAATCAAGGTCTTCAGTTCGAAAGCGTCCAAAATCAGTCGATTCAGGGGTGATACAGCGAGAAATTACGCTAAATTTATGAGCATTTGAAATTGTTCAGTTTGAAACAGTCCAAAATCAATGGTTTCAGAGACTTTCAACTAAAAACAGTCCCAAGTCTTTCAAATACTCACCCATCAGCAGCTCCAGTGGCAAAATGCTCCTCATTGATCATAGCAACCGTGTCCAAACTGACACAATGCGGCAATCCGGTGAACATCAACTGACTCTCGTCCTCGACTTTCCAAAGACGAGCTGTACGATCACGTCCTCCGACAGTGGCGACGCGTTGTTTGGAGAGACATCCGATCTGTTGAACGCCGTCTTGATGGCCGTACATGGTGTCGACGAGGCCGAGTTGGTCCACGTCCCACATCTGGAAATTGGAGGGATTGGAATCTAGAATTCTGGGGTTTTGGAGCTAATGACTGAACATCAAAATCTAGGCAGCAGAAGCTTTGGAATCTTGAAGATTTTGGTTTTTGGGATCTTTTTGGAGTATTTTCGATTGAGGAAAAGCTATTTTTAGGTCAAAAACGTTGGGAATCGAAGGAAATTTGAGGTTTTTAGTCAAAAATTTTGCAAAATCTGTCAGAAATGACTAGAAAATCAGTCCACTTCAAAATTCAGAATTTCTCGTATCTCGACTTTAAAAAAAGCTCTCTAAACCCAGAATTCCATGTCATTGTTTTATTTCCAAATTCTCAAAATTAACCGATCCTGATTTATAGATTCTGGAGGCTTCAGAATTTCGTTCCAGAGGCTAGAAAGCTTCAGAAAAGCTCTCTGAACCCAGAATTTCATTTTTATTTTTATTTTTTCAACCATAATTTCTCAAACCCTCACCTTAACCGATCGATCCTGACTAGACGAGAACAAGTTATTAGTCTTCAACTGAAAGCACAACGAGTAAATCGGTCCACGATGTCCACTAAGATCCTTCAAATGATCCAGTGTCTCAAAGTTCCAGATCTTCACCACATTGTCGTATCCTCCAGACGCGATATACTTCTGATCCGGCGAGATGGCTAGAGCGAAAATGACTCCGTAATGGGCGGTGACTGGCTCTTCAGTGGCGTTTTTCGGGAGAATGTTGACGCGTTTTTTGGTTCTCTTGATCACTCCTTCCACTTTTTTCAGGGCAATGTTGTCTGGAAATGGTGGAATTTATTATTTTCAAAGGTAAGGGGTTTTAGAAACCCTTTTTTCATCGATTTTCGCTTCAAAACTTTTGAAAAACACTCACATTTGACGATACTGGACTCTTTTCCACAACTGATCACGTGTTTGGAGTCTGGGGAAAAGGCGACACAGAGTGGAGTGAGTCTGGAAATTTTGAACTTTTTAAGAGTTCTCTAGATTTTTTTTTGAAGATTTGACATCATTTTTGAAATTTCGCTGGATTTTTGATTTTTTTGAGAAACTTTTCGTTTTTCTATAGGTACTACGGTCTGTTTTTGGGCATTTTCTCATTGCAGAACCAAATTTTTTGTAACGTTTTGTGTAAAAACAGATGAAAAAAAGGATTTGAAGCTTGGAAATCGTCAATTTGACCAGAATTATTGAGTTTTTCGGTGCAAATTTCCAGGTTTCGTGTTTTTGACGGAAAAATTAGAAAATTGAAAAATTCGCGAAGAAAAACTAACAAATTCTGGTCAAATTGACTACTTTTTGGTTTCAAAATTTTTTCTCTACCAGATTTTATAGAAAAAATCTAAAAACTCGATCCAGAAATGAGAAAACATAAATTTCTCTGGATTTTTGATTTTTTGATTCAATTTTTCAAATTGCTCACCGATGCGCCTTATAGCTCATCTCGGTCTCATCGTCCAACTCAACCACATCCGCCACCCGTCTCATTTGTGTCCCGGTTCTCTGAATCGCATCCTCCTTCAACTTCTCCGTAACCTCTTCCTGGGTACTGACACTTGTCTGGATCTTCTCCAACAACTTTTTCGCCTCTCGATAGTTTCTCTCGTGGGCATCTTCGTATTCCACATCACTTCCGGCTTCCGAACCGAGTGGGCTTCCGGCTAGGGAGTCCTGGAAAATAAATTTTTTTGAGTTTTTTTTTGCTTTTTCAGATTCGTTCGGTTTTTCTGTGTTTTTGCTCATTCTTCTAATGAATTTGAGCAGAATTCTAATACTGATTAGGAAAAATCAACAAAATCAAAAAATTGGGCGAAATTTTGAAAAATCAGGAAGTTTTGTGAAATTTTACGACACTCCGATATTCCGCACATGCGCCTTGTTTAGCGAATTTTTTTTTTAAATTTTAGAAATTTCTAGAGCTTTTCAGGACTCAAAATATAGGCATTTGGAGCGTTTTTCTAATATTTTTAAGACTCACCTCCTCATCCGAATGAATCTCCGTCGCCGCCATCAACTTTTGTCTTCTCGACAACTTCGCAGCCGTCTCGTCGTTTTTTCCGTCGGTTTTTCCATTTTTCTGCAACAAAATTGATATTTACGAGTTTAGAAATCAAAAAGTTCTGAAAAACAAAGAAAAACTTTAAAAGACTTACTCGTTTCCGACTATTATCCTTTTTTCCACCTTTGGCTTTCAAGAAAAATGCTGGCATTTCTATACCTGAAAAATTGGGATTTTTAGATTGGAAAACTCAAGGAACAGAGAAAAAAATCTGTCAAAAATAGAGATAAAAATAGCGAAATAAACGCTAGAAAATCCACAAAAAATCAGAAAAAAAATGGGAAAATTTTTTAAAGATCAAATAAAAATTTATAGGTCAAAGAAAAATGGATGGAGAAATAAATAAATAGATTTTTGCGATTCTTTTGTTGATATGAGAAGATTTGGAAGTCGAAGATCCATGAGATCAGTGGACCAGTAGATCAATTTATTGAGAGCCTTCTTGGATTTTCTGAAACTTTGGGGACACATTGGAATACTTCTAGAATGATTTTTAAATTTTTTCTGGTAAAATTTGATGGAAAAGAGGATTTGGAGCCTAGAAATAGTCAATTTTTGGTTAGTTTTTCAATTTTTTCATTGTAAATTATCATTTTTTGTCATTTTTCTGTTAAAAACACAAAATCTGAAAATTGTCTATAAAAAACTATAAAATTCCGGTCGAATTTACTATTTCTAACCTCCAAATTATTTTTTCTATGCGTTTTTTTTTGTTTCCAATCGAATTTTGAAAAAAATCTAGCTTTTCTCGGGCATTTTTCTTGAGAATTCTGGGTTTTTGGCTGATTTCGAATAGAATTTGGGTGATTTCGAGGTAATTTTGTAGAAATTTCATTGTTTTTTGGCTGTTTCTATCGGAGAACCGGAGTTTTTGGCTGTTTTTGAGCAGATTTTGAACGAAATTTTGCGTTTTTACATTAATTTTTTCTGAAAATTCAGGTTTTCGACTGATTTCTAGGTAATTTTGAATGAAATTCCGCATTTTCTAGCAAATTTCATATAAATTTCAAAGTTTTCAAATCAATTCTGCACGGAATTTAGCGTTTTCGAGCGATTTTCAATGAAAAATCAAAGTTTTTTGATGGTTTTCGACTATTTCTAGGCTCCAGAACCCCTTTTCTATTCGTTTTTTTACAAAAATTTTAAGAAAATCAAGTTTTGAAGCGAAAAAACTTACTCTGAGCGTCCTCTGCGCAATCTCGATAACCTCGACATCAGTGATAAGCGTGTTCAACAGACTCCGCCCACTTCTCCCATTCTTCTCGGCCCAATCCTGAAGCACTTTCCGACAGAATTCGAGCTCCGAGACCTTCTTCAATTGCTCCACAGCGTCTTTCTCCTCGATTCCGAACACTTCAGCGAGTTGGAGGGCGTGTTTCTGGAGGGCTGTTGCTAACTGAAGCAGGTTCTCATCGGTTAGCGAACTGTCTGTGTAGGGGTTCGGAGAGCTGCTGGAATTCATTTTTGACTCATCAAAGTTTGAAAAGTAGGAAATCCTCACACTTTCTTCACTTTTGTCGAGTCCAACTTTCGTTTCAGCGACTCCTCGACTTTTTTGCGGGCGTCTAGCTCTTTCTGCTCACGAGCCTCAATGCTGGCTTTGAATTCCTGAAAAATAGAGTGATTAGGCTTTATTTTGACTAGAATTCAGGTTTTTCAATAAAAAATTGGTGCAAATTTAGCGTTTTTAGTCAATTTGCAAGGAAAAACAAAGTTTCCGATAAATTTTGTATAAAATTTGGATGTTTCCAGTTGAGATTTGTTACAATTTCAATGTTTTTTGGCTGTTTTTCTTGAAAATTTGAAATTTCAGGTCTATTTGAAACAGAATTTCGGTGTTTTTGAGTTTAATTCCAAATTTCCTACGAAATTTGTTGAAAATTCAGCGTTTTCCGGCTGTTTTTATGAAAATTTCAAGTTTTCGACTCAATTCCAACTGGGATTGGCTGTTTTTCTGTCGATTTCCTCTAAATTCCACAGTTTTTGGCTCATTTTATAATCAAAACCCTCACATCAATATTCCTGGCCGCATTGTACATAGTCCTCTCCAGAAACTCCTTCATATTACTCGTCGGCTCCATCTGTTTCTCCAATTTCGTCACGTATGCCGGAGATTTGGACATGAGAAGTCGGGCGGCACGCCATTGGAATGAGGAATCGTTGATGGATCTGGAAATTAGGTTTTCTGGCTCATTTTTTAAATGGAAAACTCACTTATACTGCTCCTCAACTTGCTGTTCCGGGTCCATTTCATCCAGGGGGTCTCGTATGAAATCTGGGAGACTTGGGATGAATTTTCTGTAAAATTGGTTAGATTTGAGTGAAAATACAATGAAATCGTTGAAATAAGCAAAATTCTTACCGTTTATCAGCTCTACACGCCGCCAAAACATCCGGTTCGTTAGTCCAAAGCTTTGTGAGTTCCGGGGTGCCAAGATCCAGGTTGGACGGGTTGAATGGGATTCGGGTGCGTCTGGAAAAGCTGAATTGGAGCCCAATTTTTCAAGTTTACTCACTTCTTGTACATCTGCATACCAGCCTTGTCGGCTTTTTCAGAGAAATCCGGGCAATTGCCGTTTTTCCAGGTGTTCCACTCTTGTTCTCGAGTCATGATTTTCTGGAATTTAGAAGGGAATTTGGAATTTTATGGTTTCTGGGGTGTTTTTGGGGACTTTTTGAACAGAAAAGAGCACTTTTTGGCTCCTAATAGCTATGAGAATGACAGTTTCTGGCTCCTGGAGATTTTGGTATCCGAAATTTTATCGTCTTCTACTAGAAAAGTCCGAAAAAAATTAGCAGTTGGCAGACCTCATCACGAAATTGATGAGAACCTGCTTCAATTGGCAACAGCCCTTCAAAAACACGCAACTCGCTGAAGTGTTCGGAATCGAAGAGGAAGATGCTGTGGAGCAATTGAAAAAGGTGTCGGAGCTCGAATTTTGTCGGAAAGTGCTGCAGGATTGGGCGGAGAAGAATGGGAGAAGTGGACGGAGTCTGTTGAACACGCTTATCACTGATGTCGAGGTTATCGAGATTGCGCAGAGGACGCTCAGAGTAAGTTTTTTCACTTCGAAACTTGATTTTCTTGAAATTTTTGAATGGAAACAAGTAGAAACAAGGTTTTAGAGCCTTGAAATAGTCAAAAATCACCAAAAATTGTTGAAAATGGCCCGAAAACTTTGATTTTTCAGTGAAACCTGCTGAAAAACGCTGACTTTCGTGTTGCAGAGACTTCGAAAACTCTTGTTTTCTCATTTCTGGACCAATTTTTTTCGAATTTCCTGATAAAAACGGATGGAAAAGAGGATTTTTGCGATACCCGTCAACTGCTGACTATGTTTTCTGGCTTCCAGAAGCCCGATTCTTCCAATTCCCAATGTTCAAAGTGTTTTAGCTTACCTTGATTCCCGCCACAAAATTCTGTCCCCTTGGCATTGTGTCTGCTAGCAGTCGATAGCACTTATCCTCCCAATCCGCCACACATTTCGCTTGTTCCTCGTTGAGAATCAGTTTTCTAATTGTAAGGAAAAAATGCATACAATTTGATGGAAAATTATCTCAAAAAACGTACTTGGAAGCCGGTTTGAACCTAGATTCTGCTGTCAAGTACTGGAAAATGATAATCGCCTGCGTCAAAAAATTCCGACGAAATGAGGAATCGTTGAGTTGGAGGGCGAGGAGCTGGAATAATTGGATTTTTGAATGAATTTTGATATTGTTTCACTTTTGGAGACGTCAAATACTTTGCGAAAAACACATCCTCTCCATCTGATTTTCTTCCGGATTTCTCTCTTCTCTCTTTTTTCTCCTGAAGTTCATCTTCCTCCGATGTCAATTTTTCCAACTTATTTGCAGTCATCAGGGATAAAACTGCTGTGAGATCCTGAAAAAAAAGCGAAAAATCAAAAAAATAAAATGAAAATCACCGTTTTGAAGCCGACAAACTTCTCCTTCTCATAAATCAAATTCGGATTGGACATGAATTTCTGAAGCGACCAAAACTGGCGATACATCTCTGGGGTGACTTGGATTTCTTTCGTCGTTTCCTCCTCAATCTCTCCCATTTCCACGTCTTCTCCTTCTACTGGATTTTGGCTTGATATCGCGGCTATCAGGGATTCTGCATCTGCTCCAGATTCATCATAAACCGTCACATTTCCTGTATTGAAGTGTCCCATGAAGTTGACTCCGGATTTTTCAGTGAGTGGGAGGAATCTAAAAATTTTACAAGTATTCCAGATAATTTTTGAAGGCGATAACACTCACCTAGACAAGAAAAACATAATCCTTCCGCAAAACGAGGTCTCGGCAGTTCGACTCAATCGTCTCAACAAATCGTTGCAGAATCGCAAAATGGAATTTTGGACGGATTCGATCATTCCGGGCTGCAATTTTTCGAATTTCTTGATAATAGACAGGTTGTTTAAGGATTTACCTGCTTAAACTCGTGCATATTCTCCTCGACAATACTGAACAACTGCTTACACTCGGATATGGAACTGGTCTCCAGTAGGTCTTGAAGCGTGTTGATCGGGGTGACTTTGGAGCAAATTCCTGGAAATTTCGAGTCATAGAGAACTTTCGCTTATATTTTATTGATTTTTAGATCTTTTTCTAGCTTTAAATTGCTTTTTCAATTTTTAGAATTTTTTTTTTATCATCTACCCACCAAGTTTCATACAATTCATCACAAAATGAAAATGCCTCCTGGCAAATTCCTCTTTCGTCGCTGATGGCTGTTCGGCAACCTTGTAACCACGCTTTTTGATCATTCCGTCAACTTTGATGACAACAAACTCGTCATCTCTTCTGAAAATTTAACAAATTTAGGTTTTTGATTGGATTTTTCAGTTTTTCCGGAAAATCCAGGATTTTCGCATATTTTATCGATTAGATTTGATGAAAATACTAACGCAGTCTTCTTTTCTGCCTTGAACAACTCTTTCAAAGCCTCCAAATCCCGGTTTTCAATCGCTGTCTCCATTTCTTCACCTAAAAATTGGAATTTCAAACGGGAAAACGGGCGGGAAGAGAGATAAAACTGACAGATAATAAATAAACATTACTTTTTTCATTTTTCCTAGCTAAAAACATCGGAAAAACACTCGGAAATGAGAGAAAAATCGATGGATACCGATATTTTTTCGAATTTGAAAATTGATAGAAAACAACGACACTCCGGAATTACGCACTGCGCGTTGTTTAGCGAAACCGCCGACGTGCACATTTTATCATTTTCTGACCTTTTTTCTCAATTTTCGCTCGATTTTTGTGATTTTTCCGATGTTTTGATGTAAAAATTAGGTCGGGCGTGTTTTTCTCTATCGATTTTGTCAAAAACCTTGCAAAATTCGTAGAAAATTGCTCGAGAAACGATGATTTCGAAAATTTCCCGTTTTCACTTCGATATATTCGTATTCCGAGTGAAAAACGTTAATCTCTTGCTGTTTTGATGCGAAATTTAGGTTTTGAGTGTGTTTTTACATTGATTTCGCTGCAAAAATTGCAAGAACATTGAAAATTTTACCTGGAAAACCCGAATTTCAAAATTTCCACATTTTCGTTCTGATTTTTTCGAATTACAAGCTCGATTTCCTAAATGTTCCGTTTTTTGCCCGAAAAATGCGTTCAGAATCAAGTTCTCATCCTAGATTTTCTAAATTTTGTGGAGAAATTATCGATTTTCCGTCAAATTCGTTCAAATCTGTTCTAATTCCAATTTCTTCCAGGGAACCATGGCCAGCCAAGCCGCTTCGAAGGCGATCAAGTTCGCCTACAACGGAACCATCGCCAGCACTCTGCGCAAGTTTGCCTGGACCAACCTGTGGGGAGGACGCGAGTACGGACTCCAGTTCCACGACACCTACTTCGAGCCGGCTCCAGAAGTCACCGAGGCTCTGAGACGTCTCAACTTGAAAGAGCCGCATGTCTTCGATCAGAGAAAGGTGAGAATCCTCCATTTTTGCAATTAGAAACTCAATTTTTTCTTTGCAGATCCGTCTTTCCCGCGCCCACACTCTCGCTCTTCACGGAGAGAAGCTGCCAAAGGCCGAGTGGACTCAATGGGACCAAGAGTCGTGGTACTTGAAGCCGTACCTCGACGAGATCGAGGCCGAGAAGAAGGCTCGCGCCGAATCGTCCGGACTCATCCCACCATACCAGATGAAGCAGCACTAAGCGACCCGATTCTAAAGTCATCAATTCTCTCTTTATCCTTCCTCTATTGATTATGTATTGTAAGGTGTTTCCTTTTTTTTTGTGTCCACCTATAAGTTGTAGTGATATCTTCAGTTTCTCGTCTTGAGAAATGAAGTTTTGTCAGTTGAAACCCACATTTCTCAACGTGAAAGATCTTTCACGTCAATTTGACGCGATCTATCTTCACGTAGGTTGCGTGAAACAATAAGGCCAAGGTTTTCGGGGCAACTGATAAGAATCTGGTATAAAAGGGGGAAAAAGCTCAGTTTCTCTTTATTTTTCGACGGTTAGCAGTGGATGTAGAGAGGAAGAGCGACAAGGATCCCGCTGGAGTCGAGACGAGGATGCTTCGAATCGTGAGATCTTTAGGGAACTTTTCGAGCAGGTCTTTAGAATCGTCGTCAGCTCCACCAAGGCTCCAAAACCCGACTTCAAGGATCCCAGACCGCTTTTCACAGTCTTTGGTGGTTCCATGGCACTCGACCTTCCTGCTCGTCTTCGTCATCAGGATATAAAGTCGTTAGCTTCCCCGCGGCACAGATCCCGGTCGAGTATCTATACACACATCGTGTCACGTGAGCTCTCGGGGGTTGGGGGATCCATATGTGGACACCATTTCCTATTAGACTTCAATGACTCATCATTTCCAGTTCTGCTTCTTCCCTGGCTCCTTCTTTGGCTCCTCGTTGTCACCAACACCTTCGTGGCACCTCCCTGGCTCCTTCCCCGGCTCTTCTCGTCCTCCTCCTCGTCACCACCACTCCCTGCTCGTCGTCATCTACAGGACCTTTTTCGTATGCTTCCCCGTGGCACAGATCCCGGTTGAGTATCTTGACACACACCGTGTCGCGTGAGCTCTCGGGGGTTGGGGGATCCATATGTGGACACCATCTCCTTTCAGACTTCAATAACTCATCATTTCCAGTTCTGCTTCGTCCCTGGCGGCTCTATGGCTTCTTCTCGTCCTTGTCCTCGTCACCACCATCTTCCTGGCTCCTTCTGTGGCTCTCTTCTCGTCCTTCTCTTCGTCACCACCACCTCTTCCCGGCAGTCTACATCTACAGGATATAAAGTCGCATGCTTCCCCGAGGCGCAGATCCCGGTTGAGTATCTTTACACACAATGTGTCACGTGAGCTCTCGGGGGTTGGGGGATCCATATGTGGACACCATCTCCTTCTAGACTCCGAAAACTCATCGATTCCAGTTTCTGGCACCTTCGTGACTGCTCCTTGGCTTCTTTTCGGCTGTTCTCGACTGTTCTCCTCCGTCTCCTGTCCACCACCACCTTCCTGGCAGCTCCCTGGCTCCTTCTCGTCCTTCTCTTCGTCACCACCACCTCTTCCCGGCCGTCTTCATCGTCAGGATATAAAGTCGCATGCTTCCCCGTGGCACAGATCCCGGTTGAGTATCTTTACACACATTGTGTCACGTGAGATTCTCTGGAGATGGGATCCTGAAGTGGACACCATCTCCTTCTAGACTCGGATAACTCATAACTTCCAGTTTCGCTCCCTCCCTGGCTCCTTCCTCCGCTCCTCGTTGCACCACCTTCCTGGCACCCCCTGGCTCCTTCCGTGGCTCTCTTCTCGTCCTTCTCCTCGTCACCACCACCTCCCTGGATGCTCCCTGGCTTCTTCCCGTCGTCTCCTGTCCTTCGTCGCTGCCTGTCCGCATGTCTCCAGAGCCCTCTCGACTGCACCTGGTACTTCATCTTCATCATCGGCGGCTCCATGGCTTCTTCTGGCCCTTCTCACCTTCACCACCACCACTCCCTGCTTGTCTTCATCTACAGGATATAAAGTCGCATGCTTCCCCGAGGCACAGATCCCGGTTGAGTATCTATGCACACATCGTGTCACGTGAGCTCTCGGGGGTTGGGGGATCCATATGTGGACACCATCTCCTTCTAGACTCCAATAACTCAACATTTCCAGTTTCGCTCATTCCCTGGCTCCTTCCTTGGGTCCTCGCTGTCACCAACACTTTCCTGGCTCCTTCTGTGGCTCTCTTCTCGTCCTTCTCTTCGTCACCACCACCTCCCTGGCTCCTTCCCCGGCTCTTCTCGTCCTCCTCCTCGTCACCACCACTCCCTGCTCGTCGTCATCTACAGGACCTTTTTCGTATGCTTCCCCGTGGCACAGATCCCGGTTGAGTATCTTGACACACACCGTGTCGCGTGAGCTCTCGGGGGTTGGGGGATCCATATGTGGACACCATCTCCTTCTAGACTCCAATAACTCATCATTTCCAGTTCCTGGCACCCTCCTGGCTGTTTTCTCGACTCTTCTCCTCCGTCTTCTCGTCTTTCTCTTCGTCAACACCACCTTCCTGGCTGCTCCAAGGATCTTCTCGTTCTTCTCCTCGTCACCTCCACCTCTTCTTGGCCTTCTACATCTTCCGGATAAAGTCGCATGCTTCCCCGAGGCGCAGATCCCGGTTGAGAGTCTGTTTAGACCATGTCACGTGCGCTTCTTTGGAGATGGGGGATCCTGAAGTGGACACCATCTCCTATTAGACTTGGATAACTCATTATTTCCAGTTTCGCTCGTTCCCTGGCTGTTTGCTCGACTCTTCTCGTCCTTCTCACCTTCTCCACCACATCCCCTGGTTGCTCCATGGTTCCTTCTCGTCATTCTACTCGTCAGTACCACCTCTTCCCGGCCGTCTTCATCGTCAGGATATAATGTCGCATGCTTCCCCGAGGCACAGATCCCGGTTGAGTATCTATACACATCATGTGTCACGTGAGCTCTCGGGGGGTTGGGGGATCCATATGTGGACACCATCTCCTTTGCGACTTCAATAACTCAACATTTCCAGTTTTGCTTCTTCCCTGGCGGCTCCATTGCTCTTCTCCTCCTCCTCCTCGTCACCTCCACCTTCCCGACTGCTCCGTGGCTCCTTCTCGTCACCACCACCACTCGCTGCTCGACTTCATCTTCAGGATTTTTTTCGTATGCTTCCCCGTGGCACAGATCCCGGTTGAGTATCTATACACACACGTGTCACGTGAGCTCTCGGGGGTTGGGGGATCCATATGTGGACACCACCTCCTTTCAGACTGCAATATCTCAACGTTTCCAGTTCCTGGCACCTTCCTGACTGCTCTTTGGCTCTTCTACTCCTTCTTCTCGTCACCACCACCTTCGAAGCGGCTCCATGGCTCTTCTCGCCCGTCTCCTCGTCACCATCATTCCCTGCTTGTCTACATCTACAGGATATAAAGTCGCATGCTTCCCCGAGGCACAGATCCCGGTTGAGTATCTATACACACATCGTGTCACGTGAGCTCTCTGGAGTTGGGGGATCCATATGTGGACACCATCTCCTTTCAGACTGCAATAACTCGTCATTTACAGTTCCTGGCACCTTCTTCACGGCTTCATGGCTCTTCTCGTTCTTCTCGTTCTTCGTGCTCTTCTCCTCGTCACCTCCACCTCTTCTTGGCCTTCTACATCGTCCGGATAAAGTCGTATCCTTCCCCGAGGCGCAGATCCCGGTTGAGAGTCTGTTTAGACCATGTCACGTGCGATTCTCTGGAGATGGGGGATCCAGAAGTGGACACCATCTCCTTTTAGACTCGAATAACTCGTTATTTCCAGTTTCGCTCGTTCGTTGGTCACCTCTCTGGCTCCTTCCTCTCGGCTTTTCTCCTGTCCTTCTGATGCTCGTCCGGCAGTCTCCAGAACCCCGTTGGTAGCAGGTACTTTTCCAACTTGCTCTAAAACACCGAAACCTTATGAATCTTGCCTAGTTGACTCATCTAACCTTGTTTTTTGCACTTTTTGTGGACTTTCTTGAATTTTGTCCGAATTTTGACTCCTAGGGGCTCTTCAAAGTCCTAAATTATGTGAGCGTACGTTCAGACAAGTGGGAAACTAGAATACTAAAAGATTGTGGACCAATAAGTGTTTGGACATTCAGAATTTTCGATAAGAAATTCGTACAAAATTAGTAGTTGGGAATTGTGAATTTTTGAGATCTTGAGTAGTTTTTTTCAAACTTTTGTCATGTACCAGACTATTTTGAAGCTTTCATAAACAATTTTCGTAAAAAAAAACTAGGTTTTATCAGTGGAGCGCACTTGCATAGCCATTTTTCGGCGGCCGTTTTGAATATGACTTTTGAAAGGTTTCCGAAGACTTTTTGGGGCTAAAAAGTGCTGCAAAAGGCCAAGCAATAGACAAATAAACGTGTGATAAGCAGCGATATGCAAATATTAGGCCGCTTAATCCATTTTCCTTTGAAAATCCCTCGTAGAGAACAAGCCAGAATAGACATCGTTTTTTCTCCTTTTTTCAGCCGATTTTTGACATTTACCACGATTCCCTTTGCTCTTTTGTCATTTTTTTTGCTTTGTCTTTGATGTTTCAAACAAATCTCCGAAAAAAAAGCCCGAAAACCGAGAAAAAATGACTTATTCATGAAAATTTTGACAAGGGTGCCGAGGTAAATGTCAGTTTTTGAGTGATAGACATGCATTTTGCAATTTCTAAGTGTCAGAATGGAACAAAAATCATGTTTTGAGTCCGAAAAGTTCAAAAATCCGCTGTTTCCCTATGATTTCGAGCATTTTTGACCAATTTGCCGTCCATGGCCTAACTTTTGCAATTGTCGGATCCTAGGCCGCCAAAAAAATTTTCACGGCCCCGAGGGATTTTGACTCAAATTTTTGAAATTTTTGAGAAAATGTAGATTTCAGAGCAAATTTCAGCCAAATCTACACTCGTTGCCCTGTAAATAACCAGATGGACCTCGGGGATTACTCGTTTTTCGGCTTTAGTGAAAATTTCCCGTTTCCACTATTTTTGCTCTGGAACCAAAGAATTAGTACGTTTTTTTTGGAGATTGTTATACTATTTTTTGAAGAATAAGAAATTCTGAAAAATCCCACGTCACCCAAAATTATAGGTTCTTTTCGTGAGTGCCGGATGGGAAAATTTCCGTTTTTTTCCATTTTTTTTCTGCTTTTTTTGCGAAAAAAATGCAAAAAACGCAAAACGAAAATTGGTGGGAAAATCCTTCTAGAAAATTGTGCGTTTGTTGGCACGTATTTTCTGGATTTTTGAAAAAAAAAATTTCAAAAATTTTTTTTCTGAAATTTTTTTTCCAAGTAACACGCTCTCTAAATTCCCCCGAATCATCATGCGCGATTCTTACACAAATCGGAAATTCGAATTTGTGTTTGTGTCGACGAACGAAAAAAAGACGGCAAAAAAACAAAACAGATTTTTATGCATGACCAGTCACTTTTGGCCAGAATGTCTGGAAAAAACAGCCAGCCGGACGGCTCGGTTTTTCTGCCCTTTTTCACTTTAGATTTGCTATTTTGAGTTGGGAATACCTAGAACGTGACGGGGAGATCCAGAAACGATCTAGTTAGCTAATGGCCTAACTTTCCATTTTGTCGGATCCTAGGCCATCGGTAGTTTTGGAGCTTTTTAGTGACTGGTTTATGTAAATTTTGATCTAGAACTCATTTATCACACGTTTTAAAGTTTAAAAATCCCTTTGAAACCTTGAAAATTGACATTGTTGGATCCTAGGCCACCATTGGAAACCTAGGCCATGACGAAAATTTTCAAAATGACAGGGTTTTCTTGATTTTTATAGAGTTTAGCTTTGATTCTGAACAATGTTTTCACAATTTTGACGCTCAAAACCATGTTCTAACCCATATAAAGAGCATTTGTCGGATCCTAGGCCACCATTGGAAACCTAGTCCTCGACATTTTTTTCTAGTTTTTCGGTTTTTTAGAGTGTGAACTTTGATTTTAGCCATGTTTTCCACATTTTCACTTTTCGAGAAATCTTCCAAGATCTCTATAATCAAGTTTGTCGGATCCTAGGCCACCATTGGAAACCTAGTCCCTGACGTTTTTTTTTCTAGTTTTTCTGTTTTTTTGAGTGTGAACTTTGATTTTAGCCATGTTTTCCACATTTTCACTTCTCGAGAAATCTTCCAAGATCTCTAAAATCAAGTTTGTCGGATCCTAGGCCACCATTGGAAAACCTAGGCCAGGAGCGCAAGTTACCAAATTTCCAAATACCATGTTCCGTATAGGTTTTCCGGGATAAATTTTAATTTTGAGCTCAATTTTCGCATTCCCAGACTCTGAAATTCACTCTAGAACTCGTAATCTGCAATTTTTCCACTTTGAAATCAAGATTTGCTTCTCTTCCAGACCATGACATCATGTTTTACGTTTCCTGCACGCATTTAGCCACGATTCTCACATCATTTCCTCCAAATTTCAGTTCATAAAACTGATTTTTGAAATCCATTCACTCAACCTAATCCCAACTCATTCAGGTTGTCCACTTTTCCACCTGTTTGACCTACTTTTCATTACGAATTCCATTTTGATCTGCCCGTATCCGGGCTCCGCCTCTTTTTCTCATTTCCGTATAGTTCTTGTCAATTTTAATAATTGATTAGCTTAGGAGGGCTTAGACGAATTGCTCACTTCTCCGTGACCTAATTTGTGGGGAGAGGTGGCGGACACATAAGCTCGCGCGGAGAACTTGTGAATTCTTGAGAACTACGGATTATGATGCTTTTTCCGGATTTTGATAAAAAAATTGAGCTTGAAAAATCTTTTTGGCCTAAATTTGGACTTGTCGGATCCTAGGCCATCGTTGGAAACCTAGTCCCCGAGCTTTTTTGTCGATTCTTCTGCTCTTTTCTAGGTCGAATTTTAATCTAGATCTCAATTTTATCATTTTGGACGTTTTAAAAGTTCAACAAGCCCTCGGAAACAAAGTTTGTCGGATCCTAGGCCACCATCGGAAACCTAGTCCCTCGGTCGTTTTTGCTGGATCGGATCATCAACTTGTGACCAATGTTTCCGGCCTATTTTTTAGCGTAGATTCCGAATTTTACATTTTCAATACTCCTAACTCCCTCCCTGACCTAGAAATCCCTCTTGTCGTATCCTAGACCACCTGCACACTCACCTCCTCCCGTACCGCCACATTATCATCATCATCCCGCCTCTCCTCCAATATTGTATGATACTTGCTGCGAGTCACCGCGTGATATCAGTCAAATCGTCTTATCCCGGTACCGCCCGACGGATTTTAGGCTCGGATTTCATGGAGATTTTTGGATTTTTGTGGGTTTTACGGGATTTGGTAAGGAGGTTTTCCGCATTTTCCCTCACTCTGTACATTTTTTCCAATGGTTTATGGTGGTTTTTGGAAAGTTCTGGTCTAAAGTTGCCTAGAAACAGAGTTTGTCGGATCCTAGGCCACCAATTGAAACCTAGGCCACGTCTCCAAAAAGTAGAGATTTCTAAGTTTGAAACAGAGTTTGGAGCCTAAATTTTGACGTTGAACTTAATTTTCATGTTTTGGAGCTTTGAAAATCATTCCTAAACCTAGAATGAAAAGTTGTCGGATCCTAGGCCACCAATGAAAACCTAGGCCACGTCTCGAAAAAGTAGAGATTTCGAGGTTTCAAGCAGGTTTTCAGGCTTAAATTTTGCTTTTGGACACAATTTTGACAGTTTGGAGCTCTAAAAATCACTCTAAACACTATTTTGAACAGTGTGTTATCGGATCCTAGGCCATCAATGGAAACCTAGGCCGCGTCTCAAAAAAGTGGAGGTGTTTTGGTTTCAAACAGGTTTCCAGGCCTAATTTTTGCTTCTGAAAACGTTTTTTACAAATCGGAGTTTTGAAAATCAGTCCTAACCATATTTTAGAGCAGTGTCGGATCCTAGGCCACGAAACCTAGGCCATGTTACCAAATTACAGATTCCCATGTTCCGTATAGGTTTTCCTGCCCAAAATTTGATTCTGATTTCAAATTTCTAACTTTCAACACCCCTCAACTCTTCCCTTCTCTGATATGCACTGTACCACCACCCAAAAATCATCAAAAAAACCCAAAAAAACACATCAAAAAACACATTCGAGTCGGTCAAAAGTTTCTCGTGTGTCTGTGTGCCACGCCCCGTAACAAATGCATGGCGAACGGGGAGTCTCACGGGGCGGAAACTCATTCATTCATACATTTTTTGAGTGTATTTGTTTCTTTTTGTCTTGGTGTTGTGTTGTGGTTTTTTCTTGTTTCTGCATCATTTCCTTCCGCTGCTCCGTTTTCTGTTCTTTTGCGGCCTTTTAGAGATAATGAATTCCATTATGAATGTTTTTCTTGGAAGGGAATTCATTTAGTCATTCGTTCCTCATGCTCCTTGTCCGGTGGCCTAACTTTTTCACTTGGTGGCCTAGGATCCGACAATTGCTATTAGAGAGGGTTACTGTAGCCTTTCTGACTTTATAGTCCTGCAAAAAGCATGGAAAACATTGTCAAAACTGATTTCCATAAAAAAATTTCAAAATTTTCATAAATCCTTCACTTTTCTTTTCTAATTCGGGTTGCCATGACTGAAGACTGAATATGAATACATCATTTTTCTTCGTCTCTTCTCCATGTTTTCGAATTCTAGACTACCATAACCATTCCATCATCCCAGACTAAGGGTCACAACACGTTGTTGTCACTTGTGTCACTAAACCGAACCCCGTACAGGAAATTCAGTTCATCCAATAATCTGGGGAGTTACGCGATAACACATTGACGTCTTTAGACGGACGGATTTAGGGTCAATTTGTGTACGTATATTGGATTTTGGGGGGCTCAAAATAGCACGATCTGTCTCCTAAGATCTCCTTGAGGTGAATGACTGTTGGGGGCCTAGGATCCGACAGGCGAAAGTTAGGCCATGAAGGAGAACTAGAGAAACTTGAGGTTTTGGTAGAATTTTAGTCAGTTAGATGATTAGAGCTTGAAAAACTAACCCTGTAATGCCAAAATTGTACAGTATAGCTTTTCGGGGACCATGGCCTAGGATCCGACAAGGAAAGTTAGGCCAACAAGACAATACCCAAATTTGGAGATAAACAATGAATTTTTGATATTCAGACTTATAGAACTTGAAAAACAAAGTTTTCCGCTTCAAAAGCGTATGGTAAAGCCCCTAGGGGCCGTGGCCTAGGATCCGACAAAGAAAGTTAGGCCATTAGGGAAAACAAGAAAACTTGAGGCAAACGTTGGATTTTGTTTTTTTTAGATGTGTAGAGCTTTAAAAACTAACCCTGTAATGCCAAAATTGTACAGTATAGCTTTTCGGGGACCGTGGCCTAGGATCCGACAGGGAAAGTTAGGCCACCAAGACCAAATCCCCAAAGCGGATATTATACTGGTTTCCGACTAATTTTAATGCGTAGAATTCAAAAATCTAGATCCCAAAATATCAGAAATGTGTTCTCAGCCCATATTTCAATACCTAAACCCCGCCCACTTTCCATTACACTTACATATTATTCTTGTCAGCCGAAGTGGCAGTGCGGCGCGGTTTCAACGGGGAGGCTCGCTACGATATCTCGCAGCGAAAACCATGAAACTTTTCAGCGCGCGGCACACTGTATTTGGCTGAAATTCCTCATTTTTCGGCGTTTTTCTCGCGGATTTTGATAGAAATCAATAAATTCACACTTTCTGATGGCAAATCACATATTTCTATGAAAAATCCGCAAGAAAAACGCCGAAAAATGAGGAATTTCAGCCAAATACAGTATGCCGCGCGCTGAAAAGTTTCATGGTTTTCGCTGCGAGATATCGTAGCGAGCCTCCCCGTTGAAACCGCGCCGCACTGCCACTTCGGCTGACAAGAATAATACATTCTCGATCCCAAATCCTCTTATCTCCCCAGGTCATTTTGTAGTTCGTAGTATCCGCGACACACCCTGGCACCCTACTAGTAGTAGTACAAGGCTGATTTGTATTCCAGTGTACTACTACATTGACTCTCTATAAAACCTCCCCCTCGCTCCTGGACGGACCACTTGTCCCTGATGAAAAAGAACATTTCTTCTTGGTTTTCTGGGGTTTTTGGGGTAGACGTTGTTTATTTTGTTAATATATCTTTGTTTTTCTCATTTTGAAAGCAATAAGGGGAAAAAATAGGAAAAACAATTGTGTGACCTCAAATTGAGTTTTATTGGTTTGAAAAGGACGGGTTTTCCGTTCGTTTTCTTTTTATTTGTTTAGTTTTTGTTGTTTTCAGGTTAAAATACGCTAAGAATAGACAAGAATCTGAAAAAAATCTAAAAAAGAAGCATTTTTACCGTGTTTCTTCTAGGTGGCCTAGGATCCGACAAATTGCAAAAGTTAGGCCACCAACCAGAAAAATTTTTGAAGATTGTTTCCGGTGGATTTTAACACGTAGAATTGAAAAATTGAGGTTTTAAAACTCTACATTAACTTCTAACCTCCCAAGTAGCCAAATGAAAACCAGTTTCTCAACTTTTTGGACCCTCCAGACATGTCGCCTAGAATAGCTAAAAACCTCTCAATTCTTTATGATATTCTTGCATTTTCCTACAAAATAAGTCTCTAGAAAAACAGAAAATGTGAGAAATTGAATAATAATTAATTCCACGGAAGAAGCGGGGGTCCCTCCCCCACTCCTCCTCATCATCACTTTCCAAGTGAGGGTCCTAACCAGCCGAACACCAATAAAACTTGTTGTCTTTTTCTCCTTTCTTTTTCCTCATTTTTCTTCTCAAAATACCCCGAGTTCCTCGTAATCCAATTTCGGGCCACACGTCTAGATGGGTGATGATGAATGAGCGGTTTTACGGATTTTTTGGATTTTTTTTCTGTTTTTTGGGGTTTTAGCTGATTAGATGGCTCAGACAAGCTTTGAAACTTAGAAATTTAGATTCAGAAGGTCAGATTATACCTATAAAATAGCCACGGCCTCTAAAATTTAGGCCGTGGCCTAGGAATCCGAATTTGTCGGATCCTAGGCCACCGGTCGCCACCGACCAAAAATCACAGGGAAAACTCAAAAATTGAATTTTTTTCAAATCTAGAACAATTTAAAGCCTGTTTTTCATAAATAACACTCGAAAATCTATCGAAATCCTTGCTTTTTAAAGTTTTTGACCACGGCCTAGAACCCCAAATCGGATCCTAGGCCCTCAGTGACATCACCTCTTTCCCGGTCAAACACAAGGTCTTTAACAAAGTCTATTCCCTCTTTTAAAAGCGGAAACTCATTTCATAATTTGGCAAGTTTTACGACCTTTTTCCCCGCCACCCCTTCCACTCTTTGGCTCAAATTTCAAATTCCCGCCTCCCATTTTCCCCTGTTTCGGGCATGCATAATCGAAGATGGCATTTATAAGTTAAATATTCAGATTCTCCGTTAAAATTAACATATAGCGGAAAAAAGTCTGAGATTTTAGAGTGAATTTGAAACTTTTGTAGTTTGGTGGCCTAGAATTCCATTTTGCAAAAGTTAGGCCACCAAATGAAAATTGCGTTAGAGGTGGTTTCCGGAGTGTTTTTGCACGTAGAATCTAAAAATCAAAGTCTCAAGATCTGAAAACTCCATTTTCACATATTTTTAGCCACCAGTATACTAGAAGTGACGTTAGGCAAAAAGTATCATGAGATCAAAATAGTTTATTAACTTTTGAATTGTTTTGTTTTTCTGTTTCTTGTTTTTATCTCATTTTCAGTATCTTTTTTCCATTTCAAATGTTGCCTCGAAATTGTTGTTTTTCCCAGTCTCCCAGTTTCTAGTTTTTCAACTTTTTATGGCTGGCAGCTACTTTTAGAGCTACTTTTTCAGTTTAAAATGAAATTTGCAGTCTTAATAACAAAAATTGACTTCTAGAAATTTAAAAATTGACCTAATAACCACAAAAAAGCTCAAAAATGTCGAAAAAAGTTGGTGGCCTAGGATCCGACAATTTGCAAAAGTTAGGCCACCACCTGAAAATTTGAATTTTTAC
The DNA here is from genome assembly GCA_900883565.2 of Caenorhabditis panamensis. Lineage (NCBI taxonomy): Eukaryota > Metazoa > Nematoda > Chromadorea > Rhabditida > Rhabditidae > Caenorhabditis > Caenorhabditis panamensis. The sequence goes on along the minus strand of LR537828.1, from coordinate 8,896 downwards.
CCCGATAGTTTTTAATGTGTAGATTCTGAAAATTCAGGTTTTAAAACCCAAAAACCACCCCTAAGACCCGAAAAACTCATTCAAAGTTCTGGCACTTCAAAGGGTTCCTGGTACCAAAGAACAAATTGATCTCATTAGGATATGCACATGATACTTCCGCAGGAAGAATCTCATTTTTTGAATTACCATAAAGCTTCTTTAGGCCTAGTACACCTGATTTACATACATTTTTTGCCAAAGCCACGCCCCTTTTTCCTACTGTAGAAGTTATGTTTGATAAATTTGTATTACCGTTATTTTCGAAATTGGAAATTTTTCCGAATTTCTGCCTGATTTTGATGGTTCTAGGTCAACTTTTTGCGCATTGTTCAAATTTTCCATTCATTTTGACCCAATTTCAGTCATTAACCCATGTTTTTCAGGGTTGGGTGATTCCACCATGGTGACCCAGATCACGGTCCCCATCGAGTTTGTCTATGTCGTTGGAGCGGCAATGATGTCGGCGTTTGTGGTGGTTGGAGCGGCGATTTGGAAGTGAGTTGGAGGGCTATGGGTTACTGTAGCTTTTGGTGACCTAGAAATCCAAGTTTGTCGGATTCTAGGCCACAAAGTGAAAGTTTTGGATTTGACCATAGAATTTGATTTTTTTGAGGGTTTTAAAGTTTCTATGTTTATTTTTTGTTATTCTGATCTAATTCCAAAACTTAAAAACTTAGCAATGGCCTAGAAATCCAAATTTGTCGGATCCTAGGCCACCAAGTGAAAATGACGGATTTGACTCTAGAAGTTGGTTTTTTTCAAAAGTTTTTGCTTTCTCTGAACTCTTTTTTGTTATTCTCACTTTTTTTCAAACCGAAAGTTGTACTGATGGCCTAGAAATCCCAATTTGTCGGATCCTAGGCCATCTACAAAAAATCTTGGATTTGATCCTGGAAGTTGCCTTTTTTAGGTTTTAAGTTTTTCTAAATTCATTTTTGCTATTCTCACTCTTTTCTAGCTATCAGATTCAGTCGTGGCCTAGAAATCCAAGTTTGTCGGATCCTAGGCCATCAACCAAAAACCACGGTCTTGACCCTAGAAACTTATTTCTATGGTTTTTGATCATTTTGAACTCATTTTTCTCATTTTCAGAATGCGAAAACCAGTGGATATCGATGAATTGGACTGTGAACAGACCGCCCGACTGTTCCGTCCAGAAGTCCTCGCACCCACTTTGACAGTTGATACAGAATCTCGAAAAGTGCAACCTTCCCTGAAAACTCGCTTGTCACAGTCTATTCCATGGAAAACTTCGGTAATTTTTGGGTTTTCAGTTGTCATTCATCTTGTAGAAATGCGTTCAATTGTTGTAAATACAATATTTCTTCAGATTATCGACCAATTGCGTCCAGAAGTGGTCAGTGAGTTCCGTGGCCGCATCAACTTCTCGGTGGCTTACGAAAAAGAGTGTTCCACTTTGCATATCCATCTTTTGGAGGCTGTGGACCTTCCGGTTAAGGATTTTACAGGTTTGAAACTATACAAATGCTAGAAATACACGTTTTTTTTTATGTTTTTAGGATCCTCGGACCCATACGTAAGGGCTTTCTTGCTGCAGGACCCAGGAAAGAGTGAGAGAAGCAAGGTCCATCGGAGGAACTTGAACCCGACTTTCAATGAGACGTTGTCTTTTAGAGGTGGGTAAAAAATTGAACATGGAAATTCTAATTTTTTTGAAACTTAGAAAAAAAAAATTTTTCTCAAATTTTCAAAATTTTTTTTTTCAAAGTTTTGTAGTTTGGTAAATATGATGTTTTTAGGTTGTTTCATAGTCTCAGATGATTTTAAAATTGAATTTGGAGCAATTTGACACCCATATAGACCAGATTTCGTTGATTTTGAAATTTCGGAATTCAGGGTACAAAACCAGAATTCAGATTTTCGAAAATTTCAAAATTTTTGGAAATTGGGCATGATTAGTGTCAAGCGACGCAGAATTTTACAGTAAACAAACATGTAACGTTTTTTTCTTGTTTTTTTCAAGTTTACTGCCGAAAAATTGAGAAAAAAAAATTTCCGAAAAAAAAAAATTTTTTTTGAAAAATTTTTTTTTAAAATTGGTCATGATTGGTAACAATCGACGTAAAATTTTACATTTAACAAAACTGACATTTTCAATTTTGTCAAAGTTCTAAACCGAAGCTAAAAATTTCAAAAAAATTTTAGAAAAAAAATTTTTTTTGAAAATTTTTTTTCAAAATTTTGTAATTTTCCCACTTTTCCCATTAAAAATCCATCAAACTAACTGCATGTTTGACGTAGTAATCCTGCCCTCTTGTCCCCCTTTTCCAATCCTGATCCCTAATCCCTTTTCATTCAAACTCCCCCCATTTGCACATGCTCACCAACACAGATTCTCATAAATTTTTAATATTTTGTGGATTCTGGGTTTTTCCGTTTTTCCATCTCCATTATTACGTTTCTCCCAGTTTTGAACGTTGATCAGAATTGGTGAGCCATAAAAGCTTGGCTCCAAAGAGCCCAAAAACTAATGAATTCCAGTGCCTCCATTTAGTGAGAACAACTTTTTTTTGGCTCGTTTACGTCATTGAATTTGCATTTTTTAGAGCGTTTCAGAAGGAGAGAGTCATTTTTTCATTTTCCAGTCTAGAAAAAGCCATTTTCTTGATGAAACCATGGTTGTGCACAACGCTTGATTTTTGGTATATGTCGTGTTGACTCAGCTTCACGAAGCATTCTAGAGCAATCAGGTATTCAGAAGATATTCTGAATTTCTGATGATTTAGGGTGTTGAAATTCCGAATTTCCAAATTCCTAGATGCTGACACTAGCCAAACTTCAACGAAACACCAATTCTCTCGTTTTCCTAGTACACACTAATTGCTAAACGAAACGTTTTGTTCTCTGTTGTGTTTTGGAGACAAAACAAGAAGTGCAATGGCTAATTTTGACGTTTTTATTGCCAAAAAGGCGAAACTTTCTATTTTCTATTGTTTTTCGCATTTTTTAACACACACCTTCTCGCCCCAGCAGCGCCCGTCGGCGCGCCGAAACACCGCGGACCTCTACGCCTTCCGCGCCTGCCGTTCCAACTGCCCGTGTGGCCTAGTGGGTAACGAGCCCGGCTTCCAATTTTGACCTCGCGGGTTCGAATCCCGGCTAGTGGAATTTCTGTAGTTTGGTCTCCTTTGAGCTTCTGCCACGTCATAATAATCTGGGAGCATTAGGAGAAGCCTTGGGAGCCGAGGTGAGGTGGAGAGGAAAAGTAGAATACGGTAGATTTCCGTGAAACTGACAAAGTTTGAGCCCGATTGGAGCACTTTGAAGCTCAGCGCTCAAAATCATGATTTTCAAATGTTTCGGAGCCCTGAAAAGCTATTTGTTGATGTTCTAATGTGCTCCTGACCCTAGATCATCTGCTTTGTCTTATTCTCTCACTATTTAGGCCTCCAGAGCTCCAAAATATTAGGAAATAGCTAATTTACAGCCCTGAACTTCAAAGTGCTCCAATCTGGCTCAAACTTTGTCAGTTTCACGGAAATCTACCGTATTCCACGGTTCCCCTCCACCTCCCTCGGCTCCCCGAGCAGAAGCTCAAAGGAGCTCAGAAAAAACAAATTGCTCTAGTGGGAGCTCGAACCCACGAGGTCAAAACTGAAAGACGGCCGTGTTACCCACTTGGCCACACGGGCAGTTGGAACGGAAGGCGCGGAGGGCGTACACGACATGGGTGTTTTGGCGCGCCGCCCGGGATTGGTGGGAGCGGAGGGTGTGTGCTAGAGAGCGAATAACTTGACAACCAGAAGAGGAATCGAAAAGTTGTCAACTAATAAAATGAAGGTCTTATTTAGAGCTAGATTTTGTAGTTTACAACTTTTCGATATCTCTATTAGTTCTCTACATTAGAAGGGTTAAAGAATGCATGTTTTTTTGCTGAGGAAACTGGTGTAGCTTCAAAGACCGGACCATAAAACCACGAGAATTCTAAGTAAATGTTAGAAATTCAATAATTGCACTCTGAGAGGGCTGGTAGGAATATAGAAGATCTATAAAACCAAGACTATAATGAGGAAATGTTAGAAAATCTCTAATTGAAGGGCCTTCACCTAGAAACTCGTTATACATTGAGTGTTATAGCTAGGCACCGCAACGAGTTTCGTCAAAATGATTTTTTTCAAAATTTTTTCAGTGGAATGTGTTCTGACACACTTAAATAACGTGTTCCCAAATTTTCTTTCAAAAATATTCATTCATTCTGAAGTTATGCCGTTTTTTGTGTGCGCGCCGGTAGCACTGAGTTTCTGCCCAAAGTTGGCAGGAGGCCGAGTCCACTGCTCAAAATGTAAACTGGAAGGCAGGGGAAAAAGTACATTTATTTGATTTGTGTCATACAGAAAAGGCCCCTCGTGAAAGCAAAAATGATTTAGGCGAATTTAGAGAGGCAAAATGTCGAACCCGCGACGAGAGATTGCAAAACAAGCGCGCAACCGACTGCGCCAAAGCGACAGGGAGTGCGCCGCAAACACAATGCCTACAAGTAGCCGGTGTGCATGGGCGCTGCCGTGCCAGTTTCTTGAATTTTTTAGTGTGGTGAAGAGCAACGTTTCGACAAATATCGAAATAACTTTCCGGGGGTCATTTTGACCTAGCATTTTGATGAATGATATTTGTAGCAAATTTTCCGTAGATCATTTCTATGTAATAAAAACCCCTGCATATTAGTTGCATCTAGCTTTTTCAAGGCAAAAACCGAAATTTTAAAAAATGGAAGATGCATGGTACAAGATTTACATATCTTCAAACAGCCCAATAGCTTTCAAATTTTGTCTATGCCTTCTCAAAATGTTCATTGATGTAATTCAATGATAAAAACAGGGGGTCATCGCTGAAAATTTTTCGCAAATCGTTATCAAACTTCAATCAGTCATATCAGCTCAGGGAGCATTTTGACCCCTAGTTTTGACTTTAAAAAACAATCAACGGCATCAAGAACTACTAGAAACCACAAAAAAATCCCCTGCATATTACTTCCTTGGCACCCAACCAGCCAATTTTCCACTGCTGGCTTCACTTTTTCCGCCGTCACGTGAAAACCATGAGATTTCTGATAAAACGGACATCACCAATCGATTCTACGTAAAAAGTTACGTATAGGAAAGTTGTTTTGAGTATGGTTAACCTCTCTGTCGCCCTGGTACAAGCTCATTGCCAAAAACGGGTAGAAAAAATGCAAGGCCACGCCCCCTCTCGTTGCGGACGCTATAACGTGCTATTTCGTAGTATAAAGTCCCCTCAGAATTCTCATGATGATATACTTGTCAAATCGGGTTGCCTAGGCTTCATTTCTCTCATGTTTTCCTTTTTTCCCTCATTTCTCTCGTTTTTTTCTCTTTTTTCTCGCCATTTCCAGTTCTCCTCAAACTCCTTCTATACATTTTACTTATACTAATGGGGGTAATTTGAGCAGTTTCTGCATATAACCATATTTTTCGTGTTGTGAGTTGAGACTAGGTCAAAAAATAAGATCATTTTTCATTCAATTTGGATATCTGACTTTTCTCATTCAATCTGGTTTATTAGATTTGGCGAGAAAAAGTGATGAATTCTTGTTTTTAATCTGAAAGTGTCTGGAGCTCGTTTTGAGTCAATTTTGAGCAGATTTTTGAGCAGATTTTTGACTCTTGACACTTTTGAATTCTCAATTTTCATATCTTTCCTCTTTTTCGCATTTTTTCTAACTGTAACCCTAACCCAGTATGGACATCTTCTCATTACTCTCCCCAACTCGTCGTCACCGATGCATGCAATCTCCACGGAGCACCCCTCGTCACCATCATCACCACCATCATCATCATCGTTTCGTCAGCATCGACCCGCATGACGTGACTTACTCGTCAAAACACCTACTTACCAATACTTCTCCGTCTCCCTCGAGGGCTAGTAAGGGTTCGTGGGGCTGTATCTTTAGAGATATGAGGAATTGAAAGTGTTGAAAATGTTCAGTTCAAAAATTCGCGTTGATTGATACTAATCAGAAATTCAAAAGTTCAAAAAAACGTTTTTTAGGTGGATTCTGAGTTTGAAATCTCTTCAAAAACTAAATCAAAACTCAATTTGGTTAAAAATGGTTATGTTATTCTTGCTCAGCACAAAATTTTGCGTTGATTGATACTAATCATGACCAAATTCCAGAAACTTTGAAATTTTCGAAAATCTGGATTTTGGTTTTGTACCCTGAATTCCGAATTTTCAAAATCAACGGAATATAGTCGATATGGGTGTCAAAATGCTTCAAATTTAACTTTAAAATTATCTAAAATAATGAAACAACCTGAAAACCAGCTGTTTACCAAAATCCAGAAATTTGAAAAAAATTTGAAAAAATTTTTTTTTTCAAAATTTTGCAGAATTTTTTTTTGCAAAGTTTAAAAATGAAATTTATAATTCTTCACCCGCAACATGAATTTATTAATATTCCAGGACACTCGATGAAAAAGCTGCACGACATGACACTGGTCCTTCAAGTGATGGACTATGACCGATTCTCATCGGATGACCCGATCGGCGAGATTTTGCTCCCGTTGAAGCATGTGAAGTTTGAGAATAGCCCGGTGTATTGGAAGCATTTGCAAAGACCTACTGTTTCGAAGGTATAACTTGAAAAACGAAAAAAAAAAAGTTTTTGAAATTTCGAAATTTTTTAGGATGCTTGTGGTGAGATCATGATCTCACTTTGCTACTTGCCAGCGTCAGGAAAAATTACTGTTTCTATCATCAAGGCTCGCGATTTACACTCAAAGGACCGGACTCGTCATTATGGTAGGTTTCACTGAATACTATATGTCAAAAAAATTGGCGGTTCTATTCGGTTTTCTGGTGTTTTCTGGTATTTGGACCAATTTTTCAAATGTTTTTTTGACAAAAACATAAAGAAAACAGGATTTGAACCCTAGAAATAATCAATTTGTCCTGGATTTTTGAGTTTTTCATTGAAAATTACCAATTTTTTTGATTTTTCAGCCAAAAACGCAAAATTTGAAAGTTTCCTGTAGAAAACTCGCCGAATCTGAGCGAATGGACGATTTCTAGGCTCTAAATCCTATTTTCTATTTCTTTTTTTCAAGAAAATTTGAAAAAATTGGCCCGGAAACGAGAAAAAACCCATAAAAAATACTACTGTGATAAGGCAAAATGGCACTCGGCGGGTCTTGCAACGAAATCGGTTTTTTGGTGTTTTCTGGTTTCTGGAATGTTTTTTTTGAAGTTTTGATAGAAAAATCGGATAGAAAAAGAGATTTGAAACCTGGAAACAATCAATTATTTAGAAATTTTGAGTATTTCATTGCGAATTACTCAATTTTGTAACTTTGTGAAGCAAAACACGAAATCGGAAAATTTGCTTCGAAAAACTCAGAAATTCTGATCGAATCGACTATTTCTAGGTTCCAAATTGTCTTTTCTATCCATTTTTGACAGAAAAACTGAAGGAAATTTATATAGAAATCAGAAAACACCAGAAAACCATATGTCACTTTTTGGCGTTTTTATCATTAGAACAAAAATCAGAAACGTTCAGAAATTAGCAGCCAAAATTCACAAACTTCAATTTCCAGACACCTACGTAAAAATGTGGATGGTACAACAAGGAAACAAGCTGGAAAAACGCAAGACCTCCGTCAAACCCCACACCCCATCGCCAATCTTCAACGAGTCATTTGCATTCTCGATCCCAGTGAAAACCGTTCTTTTGGAAGAGGTCAATCTAGTGCTCACTGCTATGGAATACGACGTCATTGGGTCGAATGAAGAGATTGGACACGTTATTGTCGGTGGCCTTGGCTCAGAACACGGCCAACGACACTGGAATGAGTGTATCAATCATCCAGAACAACCCGTCGCCATGTGGCACAAATTGTGTCCAAAATGGTAGAAAACCCAGAGAATTAAGCCACGCCCCTTTTCAGAATCCTCCAGAATCCTCCAAAATCCACCCCTCCCACAGTAATAAATAACCATCACGGAATGTCACCCATTTCTCCAACTCCTTTTTTGTATCACACACCCTCTTTTTCCGTCCCTTTTCCGTCCCTGTCGCATTTTTTGTATTTCTCGTCAATCTGAATTCATTACTTGGTCCAAATTGACTCAATAAATCGCTTCTCTGTTAGTGTCAAAATGAGCGGCTCAAATGATCCACAGCCACAGTCCCACGATAACATACCACTCTGGTCATGCGAAGTGGCACTCGGCGGGTCTCGCCACGAAATCGGTTTTTTGCTGTTTTCTCATTTTTGGACCAATTTTTTTGAACTTTTTCAGATGAAAATGAATAGGACAGAAGATTTGAAACCTGGAAATATCTAATTAGACCCAAAAAATCAATTTTTTCATAGAAAAATTTAAGATTTTGTGTTTTTGGAGGAACAGTTACAAAAACGAATAGTTCGCAATGAAAATCTGACTGAATTTGATCAAATCGGATATTTCTAGGTTTCAAATCCTGTTTCCTATCCGTTTTTATCAGGAAAATTTAAGAAAATTGAACCAGAAACGAGAAAACAACGAAAAATTGATTTCGTGGCGAGACCCGCCGAGTGCCACTTCCCTTGACCGTTGTTGGGATTGTTCAATTTGCTCAGATTTTGGGAAATGAAAATGGTTTGGACCATGGAAACTTGTAAAGCACGTTTTCATTGGTATACAGTAACAAAATGTGCCGCTCAAAAGATCAAGAACAGCAGTTCTACTGTAACATAGAACTGTAGTACAACACCCGCTGATGCCGTTGTTGAGGTTGTTGACTTTACGGGGTTTTCGAGAATTGAAAATGGTTTGGACCATAGAAACTTGTAAACCATTTTTTTTCACTAGATCATAGAACTGTAGTACAATACCC
>LR537826.1:16787-39346 GCA_900883565.2 Caenorhabditis panamensis | reverse complement strand
CGGGCGTCATGCCATTGGAGACCGGTCATATGCCCGCGAAGCGAAGCGATTACCTAGAAAACATAAAGTAATCAAAGAGCATCTGATTTCGCACACGAACTTTTCAAATCCCCACAACCAATCTTCATACACTATCTTGAATACGTCAACAATGAGCTCGGAAGCTATCGTGGGCTCATGCTATACGTTTTCATATTCACTTTCAGATAATCTCATCGCTTTGCACGACGGTGACGACTCAAACTGTTCCAACTTCTCTGCTTCTTCATTTTGCTTTCTGAGTCAGCAATTAACCGGATCCTTGTTCTGTTGCTCTTGAACCTTGTGATTTTTACTTGTCATTGTTCAATTAGTCAACGACGTTTAGGGATTGTTGTCCTTTCTTCTTGACCCGAAAATAGTCTATCCGTGTATCCACAAAGTCGAAGAGCATCGGATTATCTTCACGAACTTTTCCAATCCCTCACAACAATGCACTGCGAACAATGAATTGTGTGTAGTAAATGATCTCATCACTCTACCCATCCAAAAACCAAGATCCGCCCATCTACTTCGTGACGAATCGCCAACTTACTCAGCTTCTTTTCGCTCCCGAGTGTGCGATCAGTTGCTTTTGAAACCTGTGATTCCTTCTTGTTATCACCAATTAGCAATTAGCACCTGGGGAGAAAGTAGTGTTTTCGTTTTTCATGTCCATATCCGCATTCGATTCTCCACCCCTTTTCACAACTCCTGTTCCAGTTCCACTCATTAACTCTATTGCTTAGTTCTCGCGATGCCCACCGTCCAATGGATGGCCCTTGAAGCCGACGTTCAAGTCGTCTCCGGAATCATCTCCATCTTTCTGAACCTTCTCCTAATGTACCTCATCATTGCGAAATCCCCACCAAAGCTTGGAAGCTATCGTTGGCTCATGCTATACACCTCATTCTTCGAAGTGGTCTACGCGTTCGTCAACTTGTTTGCAGGACCAGTAAGCATGAAATGAATAGGCAGTTGATTGTCTAGTGGTCTCTTTTAGACTGTGCACACTTATGGATCAGCGTTCATCGTGTTACAGGATATGCAGAACTTTTACTTTAGTCATAGGGTGGCGGTTTTTATGATAGGTAAGGTGTACTTGAACGCATCTGAATGAGTCACAAATTCAGTGACATACTGTTCCTGCTTTGGTTTCTCCATGGCCATCTTCGGCGGACACTTCATCTACCGCTACGGCGCTGTTGACATGTACATACTCCTTCCTTTCTTCCCTGGTAACCTGTGTTTCAGTGACTTCCACCAAAAGTACCTCCGCGGCGCCCGTCAACTCCTGCTCTACATCTTGCCCATCTTCTACGGAATCCTTTGGGGTGTCATCTGTTGGTTCTGGTATGGGGAAACTCCTGAGAGGAGTAGTTACTTGAGGTAGGGAACACAACGAGTGTGGGTGTGAGCCCAATGTTTCAGAGAAACAGTCAAGGAGAACTATCGCTTGAGAATTGAAGATTGTGCCTATATAAGTGCGCACTTCTGGCCGCTAGACAAACAAGGAAACATGGCACCGGACGCCGACTCGTTTCTAGGGATCGCGTTGATGTGGGGGATCCTGGTAAGTTTCAGTTGCTAGACATAGACATGTACTCTACCCTCTTGGGACCTTCTCTTCCTACGTAAACGCCCTCATTTCAGGGTACTTCCCTTGTGAGTGTCTTCTATTTTGGTATCAAGTGCTATCGTTGGATCACTGACAAGTTGGGAGTGATCCAAACCCAATCAGAAGTCACAAAGTCCCTTCAAAAACAGCTATTTCACGCTCTTGTAATCCAGACCTTGATCCCAGTGATCCTTATGTACGCCCCCGCTGGAATGGTCTTCATCTTCCCGATGCTGAACATTGAGCTCAATCTAAAGTACCCATTCATAGGATTGACTATTGCGGTGTACCCAGCAATAGATCCTTTGCCAACTATGCTGATCATCAGAAGTTATCGTAGAGGGATCACAGAGTTGTTCAGGAAGTTCACATGTCGAAGGAGCCACCAAATCGGAAACCAATCGGAAACTAACAAGTCTAGTGTAGGCCCCTCGAGGTACAGTGTTACCAATGGTGTGGAGAATTGAACGTTGATAATAAATGCATTGTTTGTACCTATCCGAGACCAAAAAACCAAACGAAACGCTTCATTACCCAACAACAGACTCGATAGACTTGGTGTATTCGGACAAACATCAATTATCTCTCTAGCACAATCGTCACCTAATTTGGCTGGCAAGTAGTCTCTAGAATCCAGAAATCCTGTCAGTTGACACCCGGCACTGAAGAATTCAAGATAAGCGGGGGTAAACTCAGAAAAGCTGCGAACTTCTCGAGTTGTTTTGGTTGTTGTTGGGAGTGTTGTTCATCCAGATATTCGAGGAGCTCTGGTTGACCTTGGGAGCCTTTTTCTGCTTGAACATTGGATGGGTTAGGTAGAGAACCCAGGGCATCATAACAGTCTCATAGTCATTGCCAATAGGGCGGATGAACAGTACGTAGAACATCAAGGAGCGGTCGAATATGAAGGTTAGCTGGAATAAGATGGGGTGTAAGGTTATAGGTCTAAGAACTTACATTGACAATAGTGTTTGTGATAAAAGGGACCAAACTCGAAGCCATTGTGAGGGAAAGAGACCATTCTGCTTTTCTAGTCAGCTTCTTGGTCCTTGCAGACACAGAAGACCCATTGAAAACAGTCCGTCGCAATTTGTAAAACATCACTGAAGACATCCCACAAGACACTACAGCCAGAAAAGTGGAGAATGAGAAGTGGATGTAGACATTGATCTCTCCGTAGAAGTTTCCTTCAGAAAAAGTCACCGATCCGAATCCCCAAGGTCCGCCCATTTGTCTACAGTAACCAACTGCGTTGAAATTGACAGGAAGGACCAAAATGAGAGGGGTGATGAAGAGGAATGGGATCCCGAATCGGTTCATGATCAGTCGGCAGTACTGAAAAGGAATCATTGGCTCTCTACAAGAGATCAAGCACCAATTCAACAAACCCTTTCATTATGTCGTGGAGACAACAAGATTGTGAGTCTGATCAGTGAAACCAGGAATGGACAAATCATCACTGCGAAGTTGCTGATGTACGCGAACATAATGATAATGGTGTAGAGGCGAGAGGGTTGGGTGGAAGCACACCAAGAAGTGATCATTCCGGAGGATGGGAGGTTCAGGTGGAGGTAGTCGCCGATGAAGAAGAGCGCGTTCTACAAGAGCAGGATCAACAAAACTTGACTCCTGGTATCTTCCCAAACTCACAAACAAAAAGTAGAACATGATACACGCAAAGATGTTGTGATCCATTGTCGCCGAATTCAACGCCGCTTTTGCTCTCCGATACAAAACCAATATGCGAACCATGACACAAGCAGTTGGGATGATGTAGAGGAACGGGATAAAGGCTTGCATTGTGGAGAAATCCACGCCGTTGACATAATCGATGTAGGCTTTCATACCGTGAATGGAACCGTTGATGAGTGGTGGAGAGGGACGTTCCATTTTGAGGGAAAGAGCTGGAAAGGAGGGGATGTGTCAACGAATAGCTTTAGAATGAAGGAAAGTCACGTTCAAGTTTGTGATTTGGTCGTTTCAGGTTGTGTCTGTCAAGGTTTGTGGAATAGAATTCAAAGTGCAAACTTTTCAATGATTGGACTTTGAGCAGGTCGGTCCCCAATGGTAACCTGATTGTCTATAGTCAAGTAAAACAGACAGAAACCACAGAAGCTCAACTTTCGAAAACCGAGAGGAAACAGGTGAAAACTAAAACGTGCGTTTTGTAAATAACATTTCCTTCTTTTCCGTCGTCTCTTGTTTCCTTCCGAAACGAAATTACAAGGTTCGCAACAAATCATGAAAGGTTAGTCAGAACTAAGAGTGACCAGGAAGCTCAGAAAGCTCAGGAAGTGCCTGGATTCTAAAGATCTCGACCAGTTTTTCTTGATTGCTCATCAGACAAGACTGACGCACTCAAAACAGAGATGGAAATAGGAATGAACACAAATGGTGATTTCAAAAAAGCACTGGGGAAAAAGCACACATTACTCATAGTCTGGACAAAGTGTAGACATACCCGTACACTTGGGGGAAACCGAATTAGGATCGCGAAAAGGATTCAATTGACCAATTGGTCCAGGTGTGGAGGGAGTAAAATGTGAAGTGTTGGAGGGCAGGTAATTGAGAGAGAAAGGGTGCACAGTGACTGGGAGCAGGATCAAGAAGTTTTTGCTGTGCTTTCGGCTGTGTATTCTCGTTGTTTTCTCAAAGGAAAACAACACGGAAAACATCGAGAAAACAAGCAAGATCTAGAGCTACGTAGAAAGATATGTAGATATGTACGAATCCTATAGAATATCAGAAGCTCGAAATGGGAAATCAGAGAACAGATAATTGCTACCTTCCCGAGTAGGCGGAGCCCGCGGAGCCAAATGAGCACACTCGAATGAAAATGTGATAAAAGATTCGTCAAGACTATAAGGGGAGGATTTAGAGTTTAGACCTTGATCATTATAGGTGAAACATGTCGTGTGACTAATTTATAAACCATGAAAACTTTTCAGGAATTCAGAAAGTTAAGGGGATTTCACCTGTCTCTAAGTTTTGGGTATTTTGAGAAGTACGTAAGGTTAGATCATTTGAATCACAGAGTTTAGACTGAAAATAGTGAATTTGTACCATTGAAACTGATCATTTACACTATCTATGTAGGTATCAATGACAATGTTGTCATTGATCATTAGGCAAAAAAAAACAAACACATCTTTTTTCATTCATTAGTTTTTCCTTTAGGTGCACTTTCTAAGGGTGAGAACTGGTTTATTTCAAGTCAAAAATCAGAAATAATGACAAAAAAATCAGAAAGATTCCGAAAATTCAACAAAACACAATCCACCCCACGCGCTTTTTCTCAAAGGTGGCAATTTCGATGACAATTAGAAGAAAAGTGAAAAAAAGAGGAGGATAAGAAAAGTGGCTAGACATGGCAATTACCGGAGAAATTATCAAGCAGAGTCAGAAGCACGCACAAAATCAGAATCATTGGAATTCACGGGGGAGGCAAAAGATATGCGTCAGATTAGACGAGTCCCGAACTAACTTGCGAAGTGTTCCACACTCGTTTAACATTTTCCCGTCCACTAGAAACTCTCCGTTTCTCCTTGAACACCGGGTGCGTTAAATACAACAACCAAGGCATCATAACAGTCTCAAAGTCATTCCCTATAGACCTCAAGAAATAGAAATTGAAGCTAATTCCCGGGAACCAAATGGTTGTAACTGAAACTACAGTGTTAGTGGTCATGGGAACAATAGCTGATATCATGGTAACTGATAAGGATCGTTCTGCTCTCTTTGATAACTTTCTGGTGTGAGAAGAAGCGTTTTGATAGGGTCCGGTACGCAGTTTGAAGGCCATTATAGTGGAGAGAATGAAGGAGAAAGAGCAGATGGATACAGAGAGACCGAGTAGGAAATATGCACTTCGGAGCTGAAATTACAGAGAGTTAGGGTCTTTTTATACCATTCCGGTAAGTGGACTTGTGTTTTTTTTTGGTTTCCTAGATTGTCTCACTCCAGTTTGTCTGACTAACATCTCATTTCATTTCAAACTGCACGTTTCCTCAAAGAAGCCCAGGAGACCATAATTGTGTTTTTGTGGTTTTTCGAACCCTGGGGCTCAGGGTCTGAGCAAAGCATAACTTTTGACCTACTTTTAGGAATGCTCCACTGTAATACAAATACACTGAACCAAATGGAAACGGGGCTCCCAATTGCTTACAATACCCCATTGCAGGTATCAGAAAGAGCACGCAAGCCAATGGAACGAACAGGACGAATGGGATGATGAAGAAGTTCATGAGGCGGTGACGGATCTAAATTTACATAGCGTTTGTAGTACGATATCCTGTGAGTGACTCACATGTTGATGGTTGTTCGGAAACACTAGAATAGTGACTCTTATCACTGTAACCATTAACGGGAGGATGACAACACAGTAATTCAAATAGTCCGTTAGCATCAGGATCCCTGTGAAAAACTTGTTGGGTGGAAGTTTAGCACACCAAGATGTCAAGAGGCCAGAAGATGGGAGATTGAAGCGGAAGTAGTCGGCGAAGAAGAAGAGAATGTTCTGAAAGCTATTGTCATCAACCTAACGCTCTTGTCTTCACTTACAGTCGAAAAATAGCTAATCAACAATGTAAACAAACTCCCATCCAATGTCAGCTTCGCCAAACTTGTCGTTGTCCCTCTGTACCCTTTATACACTTTCAGCATAATCGAGATAGTCGGAAGGATGTAAAACAAGGGAACTACAGCCCAGAACAGAGCAAAATTGGGGTCATAGTTGAAATATAGATATTCCGGGTGACCATGAATTGAGTAGTTGTTAAGGGGGTCCATTTCTACAAGGAAATCTGAAAACAAAAAGGATTGATCGTCTGGTACATGTTTCCTAGAAGTCTCGGCAAGATCTGCACAGATTGAAGAAAACACGTGAGAACTAGGGAGACCGAGTTTTAATTGAAATCTGAGGTAGAGAACGGGGGGAACAGAATACAACACAAAGACGGGAGGAGATCAAAACTTTTGAGGAATTAGTCACTGACTATTCTTGGAAAAGGGTCTGGAAGATTGGAAGGTTCTTTTTCAGATTGAAATTGAGATTGAAATTTGCTCCAAAAGCGATCGGAATGACTAACCAAAAGCAGAAGCCACAAACTTGCACAGGGTTTTATACATGGCTGCAGACTATTTCAAATCAAATTTTCTGAAAACTCGCTCTACTTATAAACGCCTGCCACCCCACTCAATTCCCCATGACGTGAAATACCGAGTACCGACTGAAAACGCGCCACCTATTTATAACACAGTCCCGATTCCCGTGAGCCCGTATAGGACATTTTGAGTTAGTCTGTCATTTTGTTTTATTTACTGGACACTGGACAAGCGTTGGTGGACAAAAACGTGTTAGTAGAGAGAGAGAAAGAAGTTACAATCGATGTTAGAGTGAAAATGGAAATCGGTTTGTACTGTTGGTAATGGGTTTAGGGTCCTAGGTACTGGGTGCTGAGTGTTGCCATGTGACTTGTCTTTCTTTTGTAACATCATTTTCAGTGGAATACAACTTTATTCAAACAGCCCCAATGGACTTCACAACACTCTCCACTTTGCTCTTCTTCAACCCCGGATAATTCATGTAAAAATACACAGTAACTATATAAATCCTCGAGTCAAACAAAAACGGACGAAAGAAAAGAAGGTAGGAGAGAACCTCAAAACAGAACATCTCGCAGAGCTGAAAACAGGTGTTCGTGTCAACAAACAAAGTCCACATACTTACCGACACAAATTGAATAAAGACTAGGGGAACCAAAATGAGGATAACGGTTATTGTAAGGGTTTTCTCGGCTTTGGAGTTGTACGGGGAGTTTGTGCGCGTGCTGAGAGTCTTCAGCTCCCATAACTTTCTAAACATAAGATATGTTGAAATAACGATAGCCAGGGTTGCCAGGAAAGCAAAAGAAAAAAACATAATGTCAAAATAGACCTGAAAAAACATTTGGTAAGGGTTAGAAGCTATTGAAGTTACAGTGTTCTCATAATGCAACTCCGATAACACTACAATAGCTCCAACAGGAAACGGACGGCCCAATTGGATACAAACGTCTCTGTAGGTAAATTGAGGGATCCCCACGGCAAAACTCAAGATGATAATGGTCAGGGAGAGTATATTGAAGGACTTTTCACATCTCTACAATCCAGATAATAATAAGAGTCCATGTTCTACTTTACCTCTTGAATATGCGCCGAGAAGTACAAGTAAACCACCCGCATCCCACAAAACAACACTGTCAACAATTGAGAGGAAAACGAGGTGCCATAATAGAACAAAGTGATCAGCCTCATGAACATTTGCGGGTCTTTTTCAGCACAATACCGAGTAAAAACTCCTGTCGTTGGAATCCGAGATGACAAGAAATCAGAGTATCCGTGTAAAGTTGACAGAAGTTGCATTTGAACAAATGCGTTGAATATCCCGGGGGACTTTGCTTGTGTGACATGATAGATTATCAATCTTATAAGGATTACAGTACAGAAAAGATAGTAGAAGAGCATTAGAAGGGTAACAGTGGATTCTGAGTTGAAGGTGTACTTGAAGGAAATGTAGAAGGGGACTCCTTGGATTGGAAGGAACGCGTAAAGGTAAGAATCTTCGGTCAGGAAAGCAGGGACATTTGCAGAATAAGATGGGGGTGACGGGACGACAACAGGTTGGCACACCATCTTTGAAATTCGGATCTGTTTTTCTTGAAGGTGGGAAGAACCGTGGGAACAGGATGACGATGAAAATAATGAGGTGTGTTCGTGCTTGACGTACTTGTTTTCTTTCGTAGAAATCTTCAATTATCAAGATTTTCTGTGAATTACAAATTACAGTTATTGGTTGGAACACCTCCAGTTCTCTTCTTGTCGAGCAGAAATCTTGAAGAAGCAGAAAAGACTGGTGTTATTAGGGAAAATGAGAAGGTGATTTCAACATGTAGAGCTAAGGCTCAAGAAATCGAGCTAATAACAAAAGAAAATGAAGGCTGGGAACTAATTTGGAAGCTGATATGTGTCTACATTTTC
This sequence comes from Caenorhabditis panamensis, assembly GCA_900883565.2. Taxonomy (NCBI): domain Eukaryota; kingdom Metazoa; phylum Nematoda; class Chromadorea; order Rhabditida; family Rhabditidae; genus Caenorhabditis; species Caenorhabditis panamensis. The sequence goes on along the minus strand of LR537826.1, from coordinate 30,693 downwards.
AAGCAGTTGATCTAATTTGTGACACTTTCTTTCTCTTCAAAGCCGGATGTGTGAAATAGAAGTAGAGAGTCACTAGGTGAGTCCTCCAATCGTCCACTACAGGACGGATGATTACAAGGTAAGAGAGTAATGGGTGATTGAAGATTTCACCGATCTGAACATCAATTCTTACTTTTGAATGTCCTTGACTACAAACCGATACAACTTGTTCGAAAGCCAATGGGACCAGTATCAGAAGCATTGTAACTGACAGAGTTCTCTCTGTTTTCATGGAATAACTGGATTTGACTATAGTTGAAAGTTTCCGTCTTTCTCGTAGCTTTCGGAACATCAGATAGGTGGAGATCAAGATGACCAGCATAACAAGGGTGGTGAAAAGGAAATAGGCAAAGTTGAAAGCAATCAAGTTCCCATAATGAAACATTGATAAAATGACAATTGCTCCGAAAGGAAATGGATCATCCATTTGAAGGCAGACACAATCAGAGGTGAATTGGGGGATTGAACATGCAAAACTTATTGATAAGGCGACAAAGGAGCAGATGTTGAAGGACGATTCGAACTTCTGAAAACATAGGTTTTCTTGTTTGTTTTCAGGTGGGGATCATTGAATCATTGAACAAAACCTAGTTAGAGTGCGTGCTTTTCTTGCAGGTATACATAACTAGCTGTTCTACTAAACCCTTACCTCTCGAATATACACCGGGCAATACAGAATGACAACTCTCATCACGCAAAACATCACAGTAAACAATTGAGATGCATATGAAGTTCCATAGTAGAAGAATGTCACCACTTTCATAACAAGTTGGGGATCTTTTTGAGCGCAATACTGTGTAAACACCCCGGTTGTTGGAATGCGGACTGCCAGGTAATCAGTGATTCCATCCAAAGTCACTAGGAGTTGCATTTGAACGAATGCGTTGAATATCGAGTGTCCGGAGAGTTTCTTGGATGTCAGGTGGGAGAAGAGCAAGTGGAATAGGATTAGTGAACATGGGATACTGTAGATGAAAGTTATCAGGACAGCGATTGACAAGAAGTTTAGAGAATAGTGATAGGAAATATAGGGAGAGAGACCTTGAATTGGGATGTAGGCGAACATGTGAGCATCTGGTTTTGAAATCAGATTTTCTGGACTCATGGTGATAAGAAATGGAGGATGAGTGTAGCAAGTTTGTTCGCTACTCATTTCTGATCATCTGATAGGAGTAAGCGAGAAAGGGACATCCTGTTCGATGCTCAATGGAAATAACACAGGGTGTCCCAATCTTTCCAGGTGTTCATTCCAAAGACATGTGCAATTTTCGGAGCACTATTGGAGAGCACGGACACACTGGGAAATCAGAAAAACAGAGAACGTTTGAGCACATTTATGTTAGTCAAAACCTTCATTCAATCAACTAACAACAGACTTTGCATTCCCTGATACCGTAGATACAACGGAAACTTTCTGTTTCTTCAGAGCCGGATGTGTGAAAAAGAAGTACTGGGTGACAATGTGAATCCGCCAGTCATCGACAATAGGACGGATTAGAACTAGGTAAGAAAGCAATGGATGGTTTAGGACTTCACCGATCTGAATGAATGAATGCCCAAAATCTTCAAAGTAACTAACTTTCTTACCGACATGACCTGAATGAAGATGAGGGGTATCAAAATGAGAAGGATGGTCATGGAGAGTGTTCTCTCTGCTTTCATGTTGTAGGAGGACTTTGTGACGACGCTCCTGGAATTCATTTATGATAAGGAAAGCTCTGTTTTCAAGACAAACATCTTTCTCCGCTCCCCCAACTTTCTAAACATGAAGTATGCCGAGATCAAAATAGCAACCATTACAGAAGAGGTGAAAACGAAGAGACTGAAGTTGAAGGGAATCTGCAAATTAATGCAAGTTGCAAAGTAATGATGTTGATCTTGTTGTTCACCAGATTTCCATAATGAAACATTGACAAAATGACTAGTGCACCGAAAGGATATGGACGGAAAAGTTGAAGGCAGACACACGTTGATAAAAGGTGAGGAAGGGCTACCAGGAAGCTGAGAATGGTGATTAGAAGAGATGTGATGTTGAAATACGCTTCAAACTTCTGAAAACAAGATCATTTATCAACTACCAAAGTGTTATTTACCTCCTGAACATACGCAGGGAAGTACAAGTAGACCACCCTCATCACACAAAACATTACAGTCAACAATTGCGATGAATAGGAAGTTGCATAATACAAAAACACAGAAGATCTCATGTACCATTGAGGATCCTCTGCTGCACAATACTGTGTAAACACCCCGGTACCGGGAACCCGGACCGCAAGGAAATCTGCGAGTCCATGCAAAGTTATTAGCAGTTGCATTTGAACAAACGCATTGAATATCCCTCCAGTTTTCTTTGTCTTGAGGTGGAAAATTTGAAGCTGGATGAGAACCACTGTACATGGGATACTGTAGATAACAGTAATGAAGGCGTAAATAGCAACCCAGTTTAGGGAAAACTCAAAGTCCACATATTCAGGAACACCTTCAATTGGGACGTAGGCGTATTTGTAGATGTCAGTGATGTTCATGCTCATGAGAAGCGAAAAGTGAAATGAAAAATGAAGCAATGTGACAGAGTGTTGGGGGACAATGTGGCCAGAAAAACAACAGAACAAAGATTTTGAAAAAAAGCGAATTCTAGAAGAAAAATAATTAGTTCCTATTGAATTGGGGAGGGGGAGTCCATTGAGTTCCAAATCTCTTATGCCAGACCAAAAACGCGAAATGATTATTTTCCACTAGAATCGTCGCTAACAACCCATCCTCTCGTTGTATATCATCCGCTAATTCGCATGAAAGATCCACAAGCATTTCTGCAGAGTTTTCTCTGAAAAAACAACTTATAAAAATGTGTATCAACCCTTTTACAAACTCATAAGCATAACGAAACTCCTTCATTCGAACTGTCGCATCCCATGGTGTGGTTTCAAACGATTCTAAGATCACCTCCTTATCAAATGGTAGATTACGTTCATTTTCCAGTTCTACCACTATCATTTTTGTGTTTTCACTGTGAACCCATTGATTGACCAGGGCAATGACATCTTCATTTGAAAGTCGGGTGCCAAGGAGTATCAAATGATGACCTTCAAAGCTAAGGAGATTCGTGGGAGTTATCCAATTGGCAAATGACACGTGTAGGCTGAGTTTGAAGAGCTTATCACTTCCCAACTCCCCAACAACTTGACTCATCAAATGCACAATCTTCAAGTACGGCGCTTTCTCCACTATAACATCAAGAATATCCGATGGAATAACAGTCCCGTGTAGACAGATCCAAACCAGATTTGTCAGTAGCAAGTTGTTGAAAAACAAGTAATAACCAGGAATCTCATCTAGATCCATGAAAATAGCTGGAGCCCCAGCGCAGTTACTGAAGGAACAGAAGAAATAGTCGGTGGCCATTGGAATGCACTTCACGGGGTCTCTGTGGTAGCAGAGAATCGTCACAGGATCCATTGGGTCTCGTTCAAACGAAAATCGAGATAGAACTGGACACTTGGCACTTATTTTCACTCGGCGCTCCACTGCTAGTTTCGAAGGCTTCCATTTCTCAACGGTGATGAATTTCATTTTGTACTCCAAGGTTTTAGTGTTACTATGAAACTTCAAAGAAAAACCATCGTTTCTGATATCCAAAGAGTCAGCGATAACTGGGTGAATTATCTCATCTATCAGGTATATTTGAAGTTTTGGTTTTTGGATGTATAGGAAGAATCTTCAAAGTTTTCAGTTAGTTTGAAAAGTTACAAAGTTGACTAACAGGTCAATGACATCAAATTGTTGTAGTGTGTGTTTCAATGCCAATTTGGGTAGTTTGAGAAGTTTGAATGAGGGGGAAGGGGGTTTGAGGCACTTTGGAAGGATATTGTTGATGAGGAATAGAAGGGAAAGAAACATTTGGGAGGTATAAGGAATGAGGCGACGGGGAAGAATTAGTCCTCTCAGTTAGTACACCTGCACATTGTATGGCTTCTTTGGTCTCATTACGTGCACATTTTATGCGGTTTCCTACGAATCCTGTTTTCACGGCTGTGAAATTCACTACACATCAGTTTTGTAGCGACTTTCATAAAGTTCTACTTTGCGTGATTGCTGCGATAACATCTGAAAGTTGTATTTGAAAACATTGACTCACCAGTCCAATAAGGACAAGATTCTTCCAGATAAGATCCTGTTCTCTAGCAAGTGAAAAACAGAGACTTGAAAACATTACTCATCTTCCTCATTGACCTGACTGGATTCCCGTATACAATTCTGAAAATACAGTTTACAAAAGTTTCAAACCCGATCTTTGAATTGACATTGGTGATACAGATCTGTTTCTAAACTTGTGATTCTTCATCTCTTCTCTTCTCCCCTATCAAATAGTATCAAATCAGCTCACGTCATGACCCCAAAACAACAAACAATGAGGAACCGATTAGGCCGGGCGGCAGACAACTTTGATCTTTCCCTGGCAGTTATCAATCACAATGTTATGTTTTCGTCTGCCCAGATCGTCGGTACACTGATAGTCGGTGGTTCTCGGGTATAAAATGACACGGCGCACTTTGAATGAGTCAATTTTGAAGAAGGAATGTTTCTCATTCTTCTATTCCTTACTATCTTTACGGTAGCGGTTATTCATCAATGGAGGGCCCGGAAGCAACTTCCTAGAGGTCCATATCCTCTTCCAATCATTGGAAATCTTCACCAACTCTGCTATCTTTGCTGGAAGCACAAAGGAATCGTGGAGGGATACGCGGAAATCGAGAAGGATTACGGAAAAGTTTACACTCTCTGGATTGGACCCTTGCCTACTGTGTTCATCTCTGACTATGACGTGGCACATGAGACACATGTCAAAAGAGCGAACATCTTTGGGGTTCGGTATGCACCTGGTATCATGAACTATGTGAGACACGACCGAGGAGTGGTTTCTTCGAATGGCGATTTGTGGCAGGAACACAGGAGATTTGCGCTGACGACGCTAAGGAACTTTGGTTTTGGAAGAAACATCATTGAGGCAAGGATCATGGAAGAGTATCATTATCGGTGAGTGATCATTTCCTTTCAGAAAAACATTGCGAACACTCAGATTTTCCGACTCGACCAACAACAACCGACAAAGTTTCGAAACGGGCGCCTCGCCGTTTTTCGACCTTTTGACCGGCAGTGTCATCAACAAAATCCTTATCAACGAGCGCTTCGAACAGGTAATCTCATAATCTGGATGTTTTTGTCTCAATTATCTAGTTTGAACTACACTCTATTTTTTCTATTTTAGGACGACGTGGTATTTGAGAAACTAAAAGCCAACTTGTCAGCGGCATTTGAGAACACTGGCCTTTTGGATATCTTCTGTCCGGTTGGTTTCTTGGAGTCTAGGTTTATGAAATGGCGGCAAGACAAGATATTTGCGCCGTTGGACTGGATACATGAGTTGTCGATGGGAAATATCAAGAAAAGGTTTCCCATACACGTTTCCCATACACACGTTGCGTAGTTTCAGAATGGAGCAGATCAAAAGTGGAGAGCATGTGTTACACGACGAGCCTGACGACTTCCTTGACGCGTATTTGATGAAAATGGAGAAAGATGAAAGGGAAGGGTTGGAGTCTTCTTTCACGTGCGTTGCGGTTGCGTCGCGGTTCCCTAAACTTCTAATTTCAGTGTCGAAAACCTTGGCGTTGACCTCTATGACCTCTGGCTAGCTGGGCAGGAAACCACCTCTACAACTCTTACATGGGCATGTGCTTGTCTTCTCAACCACCCGGAAGTAGTCCAGAAAGCTCGTGAAGAATTGGTGCATATAACTGGAGGACACCGGGCGGTTAGCTTGAATGACAGAAAAGATACTCCATATCTGATGGCTTTGATAAATGTAACTGGAAGAATAGGGTCCGCAGCACAATATGAACTTTCAGGAAACCCAACGCATCGCCTCTATCCTCAATGTGAACCTCTTCAGAATCATCGAGCAGGACACGGTAGTAGATGGTCAACCCTTGAGAGCTGGTACTGCAGTAACAGCGCACATCGGAATGATCCACGTTGATGAGAAGCTCTTCAAAAACCACTTGGAATTCCGACCTGAACGCTTCCTGGAAGTGGAGGGTCTTGACAAGAAGCTGATTCCATTTGGAATTGGAAAGAGGGTGTGTCTTGGAGAGTCCCTAGCAAGATCTGAACTTTACTTGGTAATCGGGAATATGATCCTCGACTATGATCTAGAAGCAGTGGGTAAGAAACCCGAGATCAAGACGACAACGCCGTTTGGATTGTTGAAACGACCGCCCGTTTTTGACCTCCGTTTTGTCCCCGTAAAACATCATTGAATAAGAGGTGACTTCATTGAAGTGAGCAAGAAACATTGAGTGTATATATGTAAGTACATGTAATTAGATATCATCAATAAACATTTCAAATTCAAAAGCAACAAGTTAAATTTCCGTTTCACACACGTTCCTGGCCTCCCCGGTTCCTTGAGAATGCTCCGAGATGCTCAAAGGCAGGGCGCAGATTCTTTGTTGTTGTTTGTTGCGGAAACATGTTATGTAGTCTGAAAGGAAAATAACACTTGTAAGGGATTGATAGATTGCTAGAGCTCACTATAAATGCCCTTCCTGAAATCATCCATACAAATCAGAGCGACCATTGGTTCAGAACACGGGAAGATGGCAACTAGCAATGGGATCCAGTTTTGCATGCCATGCATCATCCAGCCAGTGATTGGGAATAGGAACAGACAGGTCACGGGGACGTACATGAAGAAGAAGGGGATAACGGTTTGGATGACTAGGGTTTCGAAAAACTGCTTTTGGAGCTCTTTAGAAGCATATGCGATCACTCCACTTTCATTGAGTGCTTGGTAGATTCGTATTCCAAAATAGATCACGAGTACAAAGGTTATGAGCATTAGGACGAAGAAGGTAGACATTCCGATGATAGATGGAATATGCCAGACCTTTTCCACACTGACTGGGTCAATGTAGTAGTACTGCGCTCCAACGTACGCGTACTCATCCTTAGTCATGCAGTACTCCTTGAGAATCTCCTCTTTCAACTCATTATCCTTCCTTTCCGTCGGTCCGCACAAGAAGAAACAAGTGAGCGCCCAAGCCAAAGTGTACCCAATGACCACCAACGCCCACTTTGTGATGTTTCGCCACCCGAAAAACATGGTCAATCTCATGGGAGCCGTCACGGAAGTGAAGCGGTAGTAGAACTGGATCCCCAGCAACGCGAGCATGGTGGCATAACAGGAACAGTAGACAGCTGAGGAGCATAATATAGGGAGGGGAGAGAGGGGTGACGTCACTTACTGACTGAAAGGGTTCCGAACCACATTGGCAAACCGAACTTGAGAGCAGTGAACACGTAGAAGGAGGATTTGGTGATGTGCACGTTCTAGAAATAGAATGGTGTTTTGGTCGAGTTGGTTTCAAATTTGGATTTGTGAACATCTGATCGAACAGTCTACCGTCTAAAGTTCGGTGGAAATTGGAGCTTACAGAATAGTTAGTCATCTCTAGAAAATTAGACTTGACTCATCTGTTTTCAACGCTTCAAACTGATACTTAGAGATGGGACGGAGAAATGGAGATAGAAAAACAACGCAGAAATCAAGGCCCTAACTTACCGGAGTTGCCACAAAGTTCGCAGTTGAGTAGAAGATCCCTGTTCCCGCAAACGCAATCATCAAGTACTTATAGTTCCCGAAAGTCTTTGTCTTTGTTTTCCGCAAAAACAGGAACAGAATAGTGTTGAGGATCCATGAAATGACGATTCCGACAGCGGATGCGTAGTAAATCGCGTTGATCCACAATTCGGAGCACATTTCTTCGCGGTTTTCTCACAGTCACGAGTGAAAGTGTGAGAGGGGTGTGTTATCGAGTGAAAACGGACAGAAGGCGTGAGAGAACGATGATGATAAACTGCGGCTTGAAAGTAGGAGTTGTCCGTTGGGAAATCATGACGGGCTCGCTAATTGTGGGGTGAGGGCCGGCGGAGAGGGCTGGTGAGTGTGGGTTTGCGCGTTGTCAAGGAACTCGGTGGGAGTCCAAAAAACTAAATGGAAGAGAGGATTTGGGTTTTGAAACTGAGTTACACTGGGGTTTTAAGTAATAAAGAGTTCTCAAACATGACCTGTGAGACTTCTAAAGCTTCAGAGGCTCTTCTTATGTGAGGATGCAATCTACATAAACATGCTTTGAAACCGTCGAAAGGTGGTTATTGTTGCGGACAACAACACTATGTAGTTTGCTCCTTGCATTCTTCCTTGCCATTTTATCAGTTGATGATAATGCTTACTTGCCAGAAATGCCGGAAGTTCGTTTTGCTAATGCTGACGCTGACGATTCAAAGATGACGAACATTGAAAAGAGCGTAAGAAACATTGAAAATTCATTCACAAGAAAACTCAAAAAACATGATCACTTCTTCTCTTGAAACTTGACTTGCTCCCCATTTGGATACTCCACCACATACTTTATAGCCAGGTCCTGAGAGCTGTTTGGTGGCAATTTTACAGTCCACTCCAAGTTGTTGCTCGAGTTCAACCTCGCCCCTTCTTCCGGCTCATCAAAGTCATCACTGGTCTTATTCGGGTCATACGGCGAAGCCACGGGGGATACCAAATTAACCCCGATTCTCTCGCTTGTGCTCCTCGGAACCTGGTGTTTGATGGTTAGCAAAACTGGCTGCTTGCTTCTTGTGTTCTTCACGGCCACAACTTGTTCAGTGACAATTGCAGAGTGTTTCGTAATGTATCCTTCCTCCTTATGGTACGTGTTTGCGGGCTTGTACTCCACACGAATCGCCGTGTCCACTCCCAACGAGCAAATGAAGCGTTCTCCCGGTGAGACGTTTTTGAATTGGCTCTGAAGTATACAAATGAAGCAACTGTAATTGTATTGAATCTCACCTTTGAAACAAACCCATTGTTCAGGTAAATCGACGAGTCTCCCTCCAGGAAAGCCAGCTCCGAGGTGTTTACAGCGGAGGCAGTCAGGAAGGCAGCAGGGTTTTTGCTAGGCACTGATTCATGCAGCAAAGTTGGCTGAAGGTCCACAATTCCAATGGTAACTTTGTGGTCGCTTGTTCCATTAGGAATGGTTGCAGGTCGGAGAATTGTGAACTCAGTGCTCAGCGTGTTTTGTTTGATTTCTGAAGCGACTGCCACCTGCATTGGTGGTGGTGGTGACGGATGTTGATGGAACATCATGGATTGTGGCGCCGGATGATTCTGCTGACTGAACAGCGCCGAAGCTGGAGCATGACCTCTACATTCAAAGCCAACATGAGGCGATGACCTGTGCGTGACTTGTTGTTTCTGATGAAACACGGCATCCAGAGTTCCCAACTCTGGAATCTTTCCACCCAAAGAGGGCTGAGCAGTGGAAAGGATCAACGGAGCGTTGACCCAGTTCTCGGAAGTATTCTGGTGGATCTTTCCAAAGTATGTAATGTTCATCGATGGCTTTTCGGTGTCTACACGAATGTCATAGGATGGAGACCATCCCGCATTGTTCACTTGGTAGATCACATCCAACTCGACCTCAGATTCTTCCAAGCATTCCAGAGAGATAACGGCGACTCTTAAAATGAATGATAGATTGTATGTAGAATGAAGGATAAAACAAACTTGATAGTGTGAAATTTGTCCTGAACAAGTTCTCTGTTCAGTTCCTCCTGCAGTTTCTGCACCTTTTCTTCCTGACCCCTGCGCTCCTTCTGAATGACTCTCAACTCTGTAAACACACGGATTTCTGATTCCTTTCAGCCCACACTGCAACTCACTTTCCTTGTACTTCTCTGAGTTGTTCTCATAGTATTCGAAAAACTCGGACAATCGATCGAGTCCCTCCTTTACACTAACTGTCATCTGTCCATTCATCGGGTCCACAGACTTGTTTCCCATTTTGCCAAACACTTTTTCAAGATGCTCGATGATGTTTTCGATGACAGTTTTCCGATCATTTATCGATTTCAAAACAATGTTTTCTTCCGTGATAGCTTCTCTGATTAGGGATACTTTTTCAGGGTTGGAGCGTGTCTTGACAACTGTTTGATCCTTCAAAGTTACATTATGGATGATAGCTTGTCCTCTGCCTTCCACACGGAACGATTCTTTACGCATATTCGGGCATAGTTTCTGGAAAGAAAAACGGCTTTTGAAAAGAAGTATGTATACTTGCTTACCTTCAATGCAATTTCATTGATTCCAAGTGACAAGGGTCGTTTCACAAGTCGTCGAACCTCAGCTCTATCCGTGAACACCTTGACACCTGTCACTTTCAGCTCACCAGCATCAAGCTCATGAGGGGTAGTTGTAGCGGTCATTCTTGCAGGAATAAACAAGCGAAACTGACATTTGAAGGCAAGCCACGGCGTTTTATACTGCGGTGTTTCGCAATGAACCAATATTGCTTACATCAACAAAAACAGTTTGTTTCGAAACGAAAAGTTTCGAACGAATTGCTGACGTTGCTTACTGATTCTGATTCATACGTTTTATCGCTACTAAACATGCTCTCTCTGCAATCGTCATTTTATAGGAAACGTGGAGATGAGATAGAGTGAGCAAAACAAAAAGTTTATGATCAAGGTATAAACATAAGATCCGAATTTGTGAAAAAACGATTTGATTCATTGTAGACTGTAGAAAATCAGAAGAGATACCAGCAAACACAAACTTCTTGCGGAGACTGATGACTGAAAACCATAAATTTGATGTTTCCTCTATTTTCTATCTGTTACTTACACTCGAAACCTTCGGTTGCCCAGCCATCACACCAGCTTCAATTCCACACTCATTCGTGCCTCGTCTCATTCGGAAGAACCCGTTCTCTCCCCATCCGGTAGCCCATGAGTTGGCAATGATCCAGTAGTCCACGTTGTTCTCTGTTCCCCATCCAATAATCTTTACGGCATGTCCACCAATCATTTTTCCAGCGACATGATGATAAATCCCTGATTTGTACTTGTAGAAGTCTTCGTAAAGTGTATAGCCGGCAACCACTGGGCCATTTTTGTAGATTTCCGTTTGAATCGCGGCAACGTTGTTGGAAATGGTGTAGGCCGACGATCCATAATACTTATCTTTACTGTACTTTGAGCCAAATCCATTTTGGCAAGTCTTGGAGCAAGTTGGAGTTGTTGTTGCCTCAGAGCACGTTGAGCAAGGAGCATAGGAGTACGGCTTGCACCCAGCACCTTGATAATCTCCTCCAGTCACCACTCCATTCTTGTTCCAAAACTCCAAGGCTTTCATTGGATATCCACCTTTACACTTATCATTGCATTGTGCTCCACAACAAGTCAAAATGTCCTCCGGGGAGATGATCGGCTGCTCTTTTCCTTTTGATTTGATGCAAGTTCGATCAGATATGATTTCAGCTGTAGAGAATGCCCAACAAGAACCGCAAGTCGTCTGGTCCCTGATGAGTTTCATAGAGTTACAATTGGGCCAGTTGACTCGAGAGTCAAAGTGGGTTGGGAGCGTTGAGAGAATGGATCCCTCCATTCGAGAAGAGTCCTCTGGGTTGGGTTGAAGTTGAATGAAGTTCAAATCCATTGCTTTGAATCGCATTTCAGTATCACTGATATTTGAGTTCTCAGCGACAAACAATGACTGAACACTGTTGATGTAATCCACGAGATCTATTTCTGCGGAGTTGGTCTTGATTGGTTGGTCATGGATTGGAAGTACAAAACCTGTGATAGAGGTGACAAGGAGCAGGAAGTTCTAGAAAAAGATTATGCTTTTATTTGCAAAAGGAACTTTGAAAACTTACCAAGCAAAAGAGCATCTTTGCAGTTTGATGGTGAGTCTTGGTCTCCCACAATTCCTTTTGTACCCTTCGTTGCTTCCTCCCTTATCACCTTATCAGGTTGTTGCGGAAGACAAAAAGACAATACTTATTTCGGAAGAGCTTACTCATTCGTAAACAAATGTGTGGAAGGGGAAGTTTCGGAAGAGGTGAATCATAAGAAGGTTAAAAATCTTAACATTCATTATCAACAAATCAAGACATCAAGACATCAAAACTCTTTACAAAAACTGCAACTCCGCACTCGACAAATCCTCAGTTTCATTACTAGTTTCCTCTTCTACAGAATCCTCTTTCCCTCTGTTCCTCGCCCTCCCAGCCAACACCTCTCCCTCTATTCCACACTCATTATTGCCTCTTCTGACTCTCATGAATCCTCGCTCTCCAAAATGCACACCCCAAGAGTTGGCAATGATCCAATAGTCCTGATGATTCTCTGTTCCCCATCCAATAATCTTCACAGCATGTGCACCAAGATGTTTTCCACCGACGTGATGATAGATTCCATGGCGGTATTTGTAGAGGTCTTCGTAGACTTCAAAGGTGGCTGTGACCGGGCCGTTGAGGAAGATTTCAGACATGATTGCCTTTGAGTTGCGACTCATTTTGTAGACAGATTCTCCTGTAAAACCTTGCTTTATAAAGCTTTTAAATCTAACTTACCATGTCTCTTATCCTTCAAGTACTTCTTATGATACCTCTTCTGACAGTACTTCTTACAACGGGGAGTTGCCATTCCAAAAGCTTCCTCTAAAGCTGGACGGATAGAATACGGCTCACAACCTTCACCTCCATAGTCTCCACCAGTCACCACTCCCTTATTCCTCCACCACTTCAATGCCTCAACCGGGTATCCTCCATCACAACCTGACCCGCATTGCTTTCCACAACATGTTAGAATGTCTTCAGCGGAGAGAATTGGACTGTCAGCTCCGCGGGTTCTGATACAAGTACGATCCGAGATCACCTCAGCGACAGCAAACGCCCAACACGATCCGCAGTGTCCTTGGTCTCTAATGTAGCGCATGGATCCACAATGAGGCCAGCGTTCCCGAGAGTCAAAGTGAGATGGGAGCTTTGAGAGAGTGGCATTTTCCACGGGGATCTCTTCATCTTGATCGGGGTTCGCAGCTGCATACTTCTTGTGCATTGCTGGATATCTTTTGTGAAAGTCATTGTTCTCTGCGACAAATTCAGACTGCGCAGAGTTGATGTAGTTGACAAGGTTCTCTCCGGAGAGTTCAGATAAACTGGTGGGAGCGCGACCCAGATTTTGATTTGATGCAGAACCGAAACAAAGAATGAGAATCTGAACAGAGTGATTACACAGTGACAACGGAACACCTGGGCTTACCAATAAGGGAACCATTGTTTGCTGGATGAAACTTCCCAGTGGACTGCATCTTTTATAGGAACCACTTGTCTTAAATAGGCGGGACCATTGCTAATAATGATTCGCCAGTTGAAACAGGGATTCCTTGCAATACGTTCCTAATATTGCTAGACACACGAGGTCAACAACTCGTTCTCGAAGGAGATGAGAGATAGGGAAACAACGTGAGTCATTACTAACCGCTGGTTCCCTTTTTTGAGAATGTTGTCAGCCGAATCAACCTTCTCACCAGGACAATTGGACTGGACAAAAACCTACAACAAATCCGATCTTTCCTTCGATCTAAATCTCAGTACAATCTTCTATGTATTGAAACGACGAGTAACCCTTTTTGAATGAATCTTCCTTTCACATATCGTAGAAAAACAAGCTGCTTAGTACTTTCCAGAAAGATCATCAAAACACGGGTCATAAAACAATAAAGGGGAGGAGAGGGGCGGAGGGGGGAGAGAGTGTGCGGACCGAGGAGGGTGCAGACAAGAGACGTACGCACCACAAGGTATTGATCATTGAGATCGTCAATATCTGACAATGAGTTATTGATCTTACGTCTTTCTCGTCATTCAGTCCACCACCCTCGTCGTATGCTGCCGTACCTGTTTTCGCTCTTCCCGTTTTCATTGCCGTTTTGTTTTAACCGAGCCTTCTAGTATTCTGAAGG
>LR537826.1:0-16380 GCA_900883565.2 Caenorhabditis panamensis | reverse complement strand
GGAGGTCTTCATTGCCGTTTTGTTTTAACCGAGCCTTCTAGTATTATGAAGGGGAGGTCTTCATTGCCGTTTTGTTTTTTTTTTCCCAGTCCTCGGTTGGACAAAAAACCTTTTCCCTTTCACGTGCTTCGCCTCTTCGTGGCGAAAGGGATCAACCGTTTCTCTTCGGAGAATCGGGCCAAGAAGCACAACTCCCCTTCTCTATTTCTCCAGGTGTACTCTGGTTACTTATTGGCGGAAGTTGACTCGATCACTTCAAATTGACCCGTCCTATAAAACCAAACGAGTTTCACGAATATTGAAAGAGAGTACAAGGTCATGTCGACAAAGATGATGTATGTCTTTCAGCTCAATCAGGTAGTTTGGCTGAAAGACAGTCATCATCCTCCTTTTGAACACAGGAAAACACAGCATGGTTAACATGAACCTGTTGTTTGAAAGATTAGACTTAGACAAAAACACAGTTTATTCAATTTTGTCACAATCAACGCGAAACGTTTCAAATTACTCGTAATCATTGTATCCACCCCTTTTGGATTCTGGTCATGATGTTCCATGTGATGTCGACCTAAACCTTCTTTCCTTATCAACAGTTCACACCTCTGACCACACCTTACCTTCACATCAAACAATACGTCAATGCCGCCAAAACACACACAAGGAAACTGCAACCACTCGCCGAACCGGAATCGTCGTCGTCTTTGAACTAAACATGCACTTTTCAGAGTTGCTGGATGATTTATAGCCTACCTCCCCAAACTTTGGCTCACCAGCCACCACATTTCCTTCAATTCCACACTCATTCGTGCCTCGTCGAATCCTGAAGAACCCCTTCTCTCCGAAAGAAGATCCCCATGAATTTGCAATGAGCCAATAATCAGTGTTGTCTTCGGTTCCCCATCCGATAATCTTCACTGCATGTCCTCCAACAAGTTTTCCTGCTGTATAGTGATAGATTCCTGATTTGTATTGGTAGAAGTCCTCGTAGACTTTGTAGGAAGCCGCGACAGGGCCGTTGTGGTAGATTTCGGTTTGGATGGCGGTCACGTCGTTCTCGATACGATAAGCAGAGTTTCCTGGAAAGCAACACAAAAACATGTTTTCGAGTTGTTCTAGCCACTCACCAAAATGCTTATCCTTCGCGTAACTTGTCGCAAATCCACTCTGACAACTTTTCGAGCAACTCGGTGTCGTTGACTCTGCACATGGACTCTTGGTACACGCCGCAAAGCTATACGGGAGACATCCAGCTCCCTTGTAGTCTCCCCCAGTGACCACTCCCACTGTATTCCACCACTTCAACGCTTCAATAGTGTATCCTCCCTTGCATCCATTTCCACAGGTACCACAGCAAGATAACGTATCTTCCACAGAGATGACAGGTTGTTGAGTTGCATTTGATTGAATGCAAATGCGATCGGAAATGACTTCTGAGGTACTGAAGGCCCAGCAAGATCCACAGGTTGCTTGGTTTCTAATGAGCTTCATTGTCTTGCAATCAGGCCAGTTGTCTCGGGAGTCAAAGGAGTCGGGGAGGGGCTCCGGGACAACTTCCCCTCTAACCAGGTAGTCTCCATCTTCTGCTGGCTCCGCAAACTCCACATCCATAACTTTGAACCGCATCTCCTCATCACTAATCTCCACGTGCTCAGCCACAAACAACGACTGTTGCGAGTTTACATAATCCACAAGATGCTTTCCGGAAAGCTGTGGCTTGGGAGCCTCTTGGATCCTGAATCCAAGAACGATGGGAACCAGTAAAATCTAAAAACACTGGTTCAATCAATACATCAAAACGAGAATGACTCACCAAAAAACTGAAAATCATGTCGAAGAAGGGAAGGCAAACTGAAATGTCAAGAAAAGGCGAGGAGAACTAACAATATCATCGTTTTCACCTCTTTTATCAAACTCTTTTATACACGTCTTATCAGTTCGGGTAGGTGGTGATGGGGAGAACAGCATCGGAGCCAAGTGGGGTTAGTCATGCTAAAAAATAAAGCTTCGAGATTTTTTTATTCACAACAAAACAACAAGAAAGTTCACAAAAACTGCAGTTCAGCACTTGAAAAATACTCCACATCATCTATGAAACTTCCAAATCCTGGCCTCCCAGTCACCACATTTCCTTCAAGTCCACACTCATTGTTTCCTCTTCTAAACCTCATGAACCCTCCTTCTCCAAATCCTCTTCCCCATGAGTTTGCAATGAGCCAGTAGTCCTCATTGTTCTCTGTTCCCCATCCAATAATCTTCACTGCATGTGCACCAAGATGCTTTCCAGCGGTATGATGATATATTCCGCTTCGGTACTTGTAGAGGTCCTCGTAGACTTGAAAGGAAGCTTCGACTGGTCCGTTGATGAAGATGTCAGTCATAATTGCATCAGAGGAGCTATCGACTTGGTACACAGTTGCTCCTGAAACATTGAACTTCAGAATCAGCTCTACTCTCATCTACTTACCATGTCTCTTATCTTTTAGATACTCCTTGTCATACCCTTTCTGACATGTTGTCTTACACTGCGGCGTCGGCGCCATATCACAAGGCTCCTCGGTACATGGTCCAATAGAATACGGCTCACAACCTCCACCTCCAAAGTCTCCCCCAGTAACCACTCCATTGGTATTCCACCACTTCAACGCCTCCACTGGCCATCCTCCCCGACACCCATAACCACACTGCTCTCCACAACAGGAAAGGATGTCTTCTGGAGAGAGAATAGGACGATCTGCTCCGTGAGACAGAATACAGGTACGATCGGAGATCACTTCTGCAATAGCAAACGCCCAACAGGATCCGCAGTTCTCTTGGTTTCGGATAAGTCGAATGGATTCACAGTCTGGCCAGTGGTCCCGAGAGTCAAAGTGTGCCGGGAGATCTGGACTAATCGAGCTTTTGGTTAGGATAGTCTCATTTTGTCTGGGTTTCCTCTCTGCAAAGTGTGGCTCCATGAGAGTGTATCTGGTGTGAAGGTCATTGTTCTCCGCGACAAATGACGACTGTGCAGAGTTTATGTAGTTGACAAGGCTTTCTCCGGTAAGCTTCGATAGCTTGGTGCTAGGGTGAGCAAAGCAAAATGACAAGGAGAAAAGGAAAATCTGAAAAAGATAACTTCACAAAAGATAAAACAAAAACTCTTACCAATAAGGGTATCATTCCTAGTCAGATGGATGGCTGGACTGACTATTTCCCAGGATCAAGATTGTTTTATATTCCTTTATTTTCAAAATCATGTTTGTCTGTCTATTAGGAAGATGGGTGGTATTGTTATGTCAACTTATTGAAACAGGTTCATTCCTCATGGTGACTAACTTGGAATAAGGAAAACAAGCAATGACTTTCTGACTCGGATGAAATGCGCTATGTGGGCGGTTTTCTTGGAGGTGTTATCCTGATTCTCAACTTGAACATGAAGTTATGATCTCTCTGATCCCTTTGGCTAGACAACAAATGCAAAATGAACTGGAAAAGATAAGGAAATGTTGTTTTCGGGGTTTGAGTGGCCTTCAAAGTTGATGAGTCATCAGACGAATTGACGACGTGAGAAATTGCTATGTTCTTGACAAATGCTCTTATGATCTTTGCAATTTCAAGAATTCAGAACTGAAAATCGAAACAATTCGACTGCTTTAACGAAACAACTCACATCATCTGGAACTCACATGTTCTCAAAGTTCTGCAGAAAAGTGACGTTCCGCTAATTCAAAGATTCGTCTGTTTCTATGATAATTAGGAGTTATCGGTTGATAAATGACAAATTCGAATCCCGCTAGAGTCTTTCTGAAAACAAGTACCTTCAATTGAATTTGTATGTTTTGATTACGTTTACCGCCCGACTAGTTATACCAAATTGATATTGGCTTTGGGAAAACATGTGGTTTGCTTTCAAGCCTCCTTCAAAACTTTACATCAGTTACCAAAATCCTTTGTTCTTTTGCTCAAATCGTCTAGAAAACAAGTCTGAATTGCCACCTGTCTCACATGACGGTTGGGTTATCGGAATAACATGTAATTTATGTATCTTTGATTATTCGAGGAGAAATACAGCTTCACAGTGGTGTTTTACTTTTGAAGATCATTTAGCTGAGTTCTGCCCACTTATCTGTACTTTTCTAGCTCTAGCCCACCTCCTTTTTGAATTCAAATTCAAGCTTCCCATTTCAGAAAGAGTCCCTTACAATGACTGCCACGATCCCTGAGGACTACTACGTTGGAGAAGGCGAGACAATGTTCGACGTGGAGAACTATGACACTGAACCCGATGTTTACAAGAAAATCTACAATGTCTCCACTGATCTCAACATTATCCTGGAGTTCCTCACAGTCTTCATCAACATCATACACTTCTTCATTCTCACCCGAAAGGAATTGCGCTCCATTTCAATCTACATAATCATGATTGCCATTTGCATCAATGACACGATATTCTTTTCTCTGGATTGCTATGCAACTCTCATTGAACGCGAGCTCATCACCAATATCTTTCCGATTCCATACGAAGAATGCCTGCGTTCAGATTACTCAGAAATCAGTATAGGCTATGCTATCCTGGTTATTCTGAAAGAGTTCTCCAGACGAGTATCCATCTGGTTAGCGATGTTGATGGCGTTTCTTAGAATGGTCTCGGTGATGTTTCCGATGAACAAGTGGGCTCAGAAAGTGACAAAACCCAAGTCCGCAGTGATACTGACACTCATTGTCTTTCTGGTTTTCTTTACTTTCGCAGCATGGCCGTGTGTTGTTTTTATGAGGGTGTTTTGGTTACCGGATAACTTGAACAAAATGTGAGTTACCCCTTATCATTTACGTGATAAATCAGTGTAATTCAGGTGTCAATATCATCCAAAGTCTAGCACCCAGGCTCGCTATCTTTTTGCGTTTCCAAATGACGTGGGACTCACTTTCAACAACCTCTCTTTTCTAGAAGGGATCATGAAGTCTATCCCAGCGGTCGTTTACCCAATTCTCACTGTTATGCTGGTTATTCAGCTTCGAAACATCAAGAAACAAAGGAGAAGCATGAACAAGAACGATTGTGACAAACCAGACAATACCACAAAACTCATTCTCTTCATGACTGTCGCTTTCATGTTATCCGAGGGGTTGGCTGGGATTTGGGACTTCTTTCAGTACTTCCAGTATTCTCTCTTTGAGTGGAATGAGACTTTCATGTGAGTTTTTAGGGGGAGACGATAATTTCACACTTTGGTGTTTAGGTACTGGATTCTAACCCTTCAATACCCTGTGAACAATCTGAAGACATTGAATGCCTTGTCTCACTTCTTCGTGTGTTACTTGATGTCTTCGCAATATCGGGATGTAGTAAAGTCCTGGTTTTGCAGATGTGGAGGACCAGTAAAAAAGAGGAGAAAGGTGAGCTAGATAACGTTAAAAAGGTTGAGACGGTTGAGACGGTCTGTATGTTTCAGGTGATAATGGTGGAGGAAAGAACACAATCGATTGCTTCAAGGAGTTCAATGACGGAGAGCAGGAGTCGGAAATTTTGAAAATGGAACCTGTTCAAAGATCTCTCCTAGTTTTCAATGATTCATCACTTCTGTCTTGTTATTCTCGTGTTGTCCCTGACAGTGATAATTTCTCCATTGCTCATCCCAATTATCTCTCTAACTAGTAATACTCAGAAGGAGGTCTTTTCCAATTCAAAACACCCCATTTTCCACCTGCCAGTCCCCTCTGTACCAGCTCCACTCCCATTCTCAAAGACACATCCATTTTCCAATCAAACCAATCTCCCCTTCATTGTCAGTTATTACTTGTCACGAGATTTCCACCTAATCCTGAATAAAACCTGGAAAACACTTATCGGAATAAGTGAATGAAAGTGGTATAAAGTCGAGGGTCTGAATGAGAAAACAATCATTCCACGCCATGACCGACTCTCCGGAGCCAAACTACGACTACTTTTACGAAGACGACATCTATAAAATTGTCTACAAAGTCTCTACTAGATTCAACATTTACCTCCAGATCTTTACGATCTTTGTGAACATTTTTCATCTTATTGTTCTAACAAGGAAGGATTTGAGATCCAGTGCAATTTACATAATCATGATTGGCATTTGTATTTTTGACATTATCTTCTTTATCCTAGACTTTTATAACAACGCCATTGAGCTAATGTGGATCAACAACTGGTTTCCAAACTCTGAAGACACGTGTCTCCGCCCGGATTACACTGAAGTCAACCCATACACGCAATCCATTTATACCATTCGAGATATCACCAAGAGAATTTCCGTATGGTTAGCAATAGCCATGGCTCTTATAAGAACCTTATCAGTGATGTTTCCAATGGCAAATTCGATTCAGAGAATGGCGAAACCAAAAAGTGCAGTGTTCACTATTCTGGGGGTGTTTGGGTTTTGGGCGGTTTACTCGTGTTGGCACTTTGTGACCTTCCGGATCTTTTGGTTGCCGGATAATTTGAGCAAATAGTAAGTGAATAAAGCCTCTAAATGTTTCTATACATCCTGTTTCATTTACAGTTGCAAATTCCTCCCGCTTACCAAAGCCCGAGAACGCTATGTTCTAGCTGTCCCTGCTTCCCTTCCCTACCTAATGAATGATCTTGGTTGGATGGAAGGAGTCATCAACATTGTGCCTGCTATCTGTTACCCTATTCTTACAATCCTCTTGATTCTGGAACTCCGAACAATCAAGAAAAAGAGGCAAAACATGAAGAAAAATGAGAATGAGAAGTCGAACACGACAAAGTTGATTCTGTTCATGACTGTCACCTTCATGTTGTCAGAGGGGCTTGCTGGGGTTTATGCGCTTTTGATGTATAATATTGAATGGTTGCTGAAGAAGCATGAGGACTTTGCGTAAGTGTGGATTCACAGAGTTTAGGGGAACCTTTGAAACTTCAGAAACGCCCTAATCGCCGCTGGTTACCCAATCCTGAACCTCAAAACTATCAACGCCGCATCCCACGCTTTCGTTTGTTATCTGATGTCTTCGCAGTATCGAGATGTGGTGAAGGCGATGTTCAGCGAGTCTGTGTTATGCAAGAAAAAGATGAAGGTGAGTTGAAATTCTCTATTGTGTTGTTACTCTTCAATTTCAGATCCGAAAAGTGGAGGAGACCAGGTCGACCAGTTTTGCCAGTGTCGGGAAGTCAACAACTTTTGGCTAGTTCATAGATAACTTTTGAATGCGTGATTTGATTGAAATGGATATGAATGTGTCATTCCCCTATTACTTTTTACAATTTGCTCCCTATAAGCTAGACTAGTTATGAGTCACCTGAAAGATCTCTGGAAAAACATGCATGTGAAACTTTTCTCTCAAGACACATCGGGGAAACGGGAAAATAACGTTTATCGAAAACAAAAATGATACCAATTATGCTAAACAAATGATTCATTAATCAAGAAGCCACTCCAACCATACTGATTCCCTTTATACCACTGGCAGATATCGTGCTGACCTGGAAAACGTTAATCTTGTTTTGTAGAGACCCATCCAAATTACCTTTTTCCTCTGCACCACTCTCTTTAACACTCTCTGTATATCCCTGTTCAGAACTAACAACACGATTGGATTCAGGAATGTGTAGTTCCCAGATATCAATGGATATCGTTCCCGGACCACGTGTAGAACCTGTCTCTGAAGCGTTACTTCAAAGTTTTGAACTATTGAACAACTCACGTCGCTCTCTCCTCCATATAACAGCTCTGCAAGCCAATAGAAGAAGATCAGAATTCCTACGATAGTTAGCAAAAAGACATGACAACAAAGACGGTATTCATTGGAACGGGTGGTACGAGATTTGCTAAAAGTAGCAGAAGATTAGGAAGTTCGCTCCACTGAACTCACCCTGATACCAGAGATATCTTCTTGGCAGAGCAGAGGAAGTTTACAATGATTGCGTAAAGAGTTATTGTTATCACAGTGCAAAAGAAGAAAGATGTGACTACACAGAGAGGAGAGACTTTGTTGAATAACCCCGAGGAGATGATGAATAAAGTCTCTTCATTCTCAAAGTAGGATCCTTCACTTAAGAGAATCCCGGGAGAGTAGATAAGCAGTGATAAGAACCAATGAAAGGTGATAATAGTGGCGGGGCAGAGTCCCTTGACTTGCTTCTCCAGCCAACTGTGATGTCGACAGAGTGTCAAGAACCTTTGAACCGTTATCAGGGCAACTCCAATTCCCCTGGTGATAAGGAGATATGGAGCACCGGCTACTAGAAATCTAGCAGCTCCAAAGTCACCTATTTGGTAGACAACTGTGTTTCCAAAGCCAAATGTTCTTGCAGCAGATACGGGGCCAAATATGCAAATAGTTGCGAAGTCTGCGAGACCCTACATGAAGAGGTAAATGGATTACTATAACAAGCAAAAGCTTACCTGTGATATCACCAGAGTATAGTAGTGGGTTTGAAACACTGTATCCCGTTTTCTACTGGCACATATTGCTATTAGGATCAGAAAGTAAATAGGCATCAAAACCACGATTTCAATGCAAGCGATTATCAGGTGCCATATAGCAGACAAATCGGTAGAGGACATTTTGAACCGGAAGTTTGAAACAAGAAGGAAAAAAGACTGGAACCAAACTCCAGTTTCAACACAAAAGTCACAGATAACTTGAGTTCTGAGAAGACGTTCTGCTTGGGTGCTCGATGATAAACTAGAGTTTCTTCTCACGGGGTGAGAGCAAAGTCTAGGGTTTTTAGTGTAGGCTAGCAACAGATCAGTTTGACAAACTTTGTTTGATTGTGCATGACGAAGAATAGGGGTAATCAGGAAGGCGTTAGATGCAACCGGAACCCCACATTTGGTAGACAACTTGTTGACAGTTGAAAATCGGAAATCGGGTGGAATTGAATCAAGTCTATTCTTGCACATACAAGTAGTTTATTCGGTGAGCAAAAAACATGATAAAGCATGGATAAAAAGTCATTGAAAATGATAAATTTGGGGTGTCAAGGAATCATGGCAACAGCCGACTCGTACGGGATAAAGTAAGATTGAGAAGCCTATATACACAACAAAGTTATCAATGAGACAATACCAGTAACAGGGAGAAATGAGATTCTCGGGGCAACAATTTGTTTTGTTCTGTTTTGATTGCCTAGAATATGTACAGAAAATGAAACGGTCTAGCGAAAAGCTAATTTGAAATTAGACATACAAAAACCTAAACTTTACTATTCGCACCATTGGACATAATGTCTTTGAACGGCTTGATCTTCTTGGAGGCGTATAACGCAAAGAGCATTGAAATCCTGGTTTCCTTTTGGAAGTTTGTCAAGTTTCTTTGCGAATCCACGACAGTGCTGCACACTCCTGCTCCTTCATCGTCTTCTTCGAGTTCCTTTGGTGCAGTGTCCATACGAAGACGTACACGGAATGAGGAGACGATCAAGACTATAAGAAGTTGGATGGCGAAGATGTACAGGAAGATTTTGTAGCCGAAGACACTGATCAGGTAGGCTAGTGGCATTCCGGCGAGCATGGAACCAGCTGAAAAGAAAAGGGATTGATGTGTTGCGATTGCGTAGGAACTTACAGCTAGCAATGAAAGAGATGAAGGCGCTGACAGTTCCCTGAATCTTCGTGAGTCCCGCTTGAGAAGCAATCATGCACCAAACATTGATAGATCCGTTTACAAACATTCCCGCTAAGAACCCAAACACTGAGCTCAATTCGGGGAACTCGAAGATTCCAGCAGCGGAGAACATCATCAGACAAGTGTACGACACCGCAATAACTCTTCTCGTTGCATCTACATCAAACTTTCTGGTGGCTAGATCAATGACGATTCCCGATGCCATTGTTCCAATGAGTCCTCCAATTTCATAAGTGATTTGGAAGGCGTCAGGGGACAATTTGGAGTCGGTCAGGAAGAGTTGCACCCAGGTTTCACAGATTGTGCGCATTTCCATGGTGAACAAGTAGACGAAGGAGATATGCCAGATGACAATTGATCCAACGATCATTCGAAGTCCCCCCTTCTTCTTGGGCTTCTCTGGATTCGGCTCTTCCTCATCTTCCTCATGTTTCGGGTTCACATTGTCTTCACTCAAAGCGAAATAGCAAATGACTGCAAAAACCAACATTCCGGCTCCCGTGTAAAGTTCCACGTGTCTCCAATAGAACTTCTTGGAGAATGGTTGAAGGATTCCGGCGAATGTTGATCCACAAGCCAGAATCGAGAACATGGTGCCATAAGTGGATTTGGAGTACCAGGACTGTACAAGAAGTGTAGCTGGAACCCATCCAGCACCTTGTACAATTCCAAGAAGCAACATGGCTATTAGCATTTGCCAGAGATGGTTTGAGAATGCCAATCCCACAGAGCATCCTGCGCATGTTACAAGTCCCAGGAGGAGAAGAGCGACTTTGGAGTATCGATCAGAAGCCACCCCAAATAGCAAACGACCAATTGTGTAGCAAAGGGCATGCGCCGAAACGAGAAGACCTAAACTTTCAAAGATCATTAAAACGAATCAAAGGGGAATTGATTAATGATAGTGGAACAGGACAAGTGTGTTTCTCTTTGAAGCTTGATAAGGATACGTGATTTGCTTCGCTTCACTAATCCTTTTGAAGTTTACGATGGGGTTGTTTACGATTCGATTTTGAGACTACACAAGCCTGTTTTTCCTTTTAGAAAGATCTAGAAGAACTCACCAATATCATCACTGGTCAGCACAATCTCCTCCCTGATCAGTGGCAACAGTGTAATCGGAAGTCGTCGAAAGTAGATGTGAGCGAAATAGATAATAGTGACGAGCACAAACTTGAAGTGTGTTTTGAGTGACATGGGGGTCTGTAGAAAGGTCCAAAATGGAACTGTAGTCGGAGAAGAAGACTGAGAAACGGGGCAGAATATGTATATATAATGAGAAAATGATATGAGATGGTGAGATGGGTGGGTAGACCGGCCGACGTTTCACACGTGATCGAGACGATCCGAAGAGGCCACGCCTACCGGGACCTGGGAACTGAATTCTAGGTTCTAGAAGCTTTCTGAAACCTTCTGTAACCTCAAGAAGACGTCAACAAGGCCTCAAAAGCTTTGGGACAATCTCTGGTCCTCTAGAATCCGAGAGGACCCAGAGAAGACCAGAGAAAACAACACGAAATACCTCCTCTTATCATTGAATCACTATGAGACTGACCTGAATGAGAGGCAGAGTTTATGGTGATCAAGGAGACGTAGAGAAAAAGATAATACGTATGCAAGTCGCTAAATCAAACGTTGATATGCCATAGTATTTGGTCTTTCAACTTGATCCGACGAGAGGAAAGTCACGTACTGACATGTTGCTTTGAAGTACAGTAATCTAGACGGGAAACAAGGGTGCAGGTGTACTTTATTGACGCTCCAGACCGTTCTTCCTTCCTTAGTCACAACAATCATCTGTGCCAAAGATCCACTCTAATTTCTGATCTTCCGATTTCACCGGTAACTATCGGTGTTTCCCAAACACTAGATCACATTCTTTTCTGATGACTGATCTTGAAATAGACCCATATTCACCCGCTTATTTGGCAAGAACTACACGACACGTGATGACTAGTGTACAAATTTTGGTCCACGTGACCCGTTTCGTCACGCAATTTCCAGCATGAAGTGCGAGAAAGAAGGACAAGGCAAGACAATGAGAAAGAAGGCGAGGAACCGGTTTTGAATATGGATTTTGGTGATAACGGGGGAAATGGAGAGTCATGGGATTCTGAATCTTCTAGATCCTGAATTCTAGGCTTGCTAAAACCTAAATCAACTATGGGTTTGTGCATGGAACGTTCCTCTTCTCGTTGCCTTTTAAAGTCGCTGTGACCTACGCAAAAACATGGCACTTTGATCATAATTTATTCAAAACCAAATAAAAGCCAGTCAGTCCCAGTCAATCCACAAACATCATCCAGATCATAAGTTCAATTGACTCGTCATCGGGGTTTGCTGTGCAAAAACAAAAACAAGGGTAATGGGGAGCTCCAAAACCGTTTTTGATCGTTGAATGACCTCTCTTTTTCTCTCTTTTATAGGATTACTGACCTGCGTGATAAAGTGTGCAAAAAGTGATAGTTTCATGGAAACTAGTTGAATGGCAAATTTATTCGAAACCAATCAAAAATCATTGAGAGCAATGGCATTCGCAAAACGTTCAAAAGTTCAGTTTAGTCATCAGGGCTTTAAAAAATGAGTTACTGTATCAATTTCAAGTTATACAGAATGAGAAAGACCAATTGTAACTGTTACAGTACTCGCACCTTGCTCCTTTTAACAGGAAACATGGATGAAGCGTCAAAGAAGACAAAAACCAGACCTCTTCCCCTTATTTGTTTGCCTGTATAGTGATCTTGGACCTATTGGAGGAATGAGCAAATACGGGTCGGCAGTACAATGGGTGCATTCATGTTGCATATTTTACACTGATCAGGGCAATTTGTTTCTGTGTGGGTTATAGAATGGCGATGAAGAGAGAGAATGGAACAGGAGCATGGAACGTTTCTAGACATCCCTTGGTGTCTTGGATGGCTAAAATCAATGATGGGAAGTGATCAGAAAGGAAGAAAACCTTATTGACCTGGATGGCGATGATGATGAAGGGAAGTTGTCCGTTATTTTGGCATTTTATCTTATCATTAACTTGTTTAGTTGACGCCTCAGATTTCTGCGCTTTGGCTTTCGATTTCAGTTGTTCACTTTTATAACATTACGAGTCAAAAGAGTCTTTGAACAGTACCACATTTGCTGTCTTTCACTGTATGATCTGGACGAGCTTTCCTCTAGCCAATCCTTTGTTTTATGAATCTTTAGGAAGATCAGGTTGTTCCAAAACATTTTGCATCATCTGTAATTGCATCTTTGATTCTGTAGGATCACGTCTGAATGGTCAAATCGACACTTCCGCTTGCATTAACCTTCGAAAAACAGACAGTTCCTCAAACCAATCTGTTTTTGTTTCTGTTCTAACATGTTTCAGTATGTTTCAGACATTCCTACACCTTTTTCAATCTACCTTCCGGTCCCAGGTATTCCCCCAACAAAAATAACAAACAACCTTGGCGATGTGTGATGCCCATTTCCCATCAACACATCTGACCTGAACTTTCTCTCTCTTTCTCTTTGGGTAAGTGTCTTGGGTTATTTCATACTGATACGGTACATTTAGTGACTAGAAAGTCATAAAATCTCCAACAGTATATTATCATTTCGGGCGGTAATCAACGATCAAGACATTTTGTGTTTTCTGTGAATTCGACGAGTAGCGAATCGCAAAGATGCAGCGTCAGAGTGTACTCGAATGGCGGGTTCTGTTTCTCACGGACATCTTGACCAATAGATGAACGAGAAGGGACAAAGTGTTCTTGTTATGTTGATAAGGGACCTTTTTATTCGCAGAACTGCGAAAACGCGAATTTTCATTCATATTTTTATCGAAACGATGATAAGATGATCATCGGAAGCTTCTTGTTTCATCAAAGTTGAATATTTTCCGTTCTTTTTCATCGTTTTTCCATGTTTTCGCAGCAGATACGCGGATTTGAAGCTCATTCGCCCTGTTTTTGACCGCCGGCATCTCTCTGAATTCAAATTCCCGCGCATTGTCTGCAAACGTGGCAAGACTAGCGCGCTACAGTACTCCGCTTCTAAACTTGAGAAATCGTGGCGAGACCTATTCGCCGTGGCGCATTATGCGCCTTTAATTTTGAAATTTCGAAAGCGCCGCCCGTTTTTTTCATTCGTTTTTTCCTGATTTCTTGTGATTTTTAAGTTGTTTTCGGCGATTTTTTCTATTTTTTTCGATTGGAAACCGTTCTTTCCACCTCAGACTACACGGATTTATCAAAATCCTCACCAAAAAATGGTTAAATTAGTTGAAAACCGCTTCCGCGCTAGTTATCTCCTTTTCCGATGTTTTTTTGTGAATTTTCTTCCGCTTCCCGATGTTTTCTCGTGTTCTTTAGCTCAGTCTACCTACAATACCTTTTATTTCCTTTCAGAACCCAGCAATGGACAACTTCTTGCCATGGGTGGACGCGCCGCCGGAGGCTCTCATCCCGACACCGATTGAGGACGAGTCAAACAACTATCTGCGCGACGAGATTCTTCAAATCCAACAATTTGTCATCGACAAGCTCGACGAGCAAAAAGTCAACGACACCGAGGAGGAGGATCGTTCGATGGACGGTAGCATGGTGGCGCAGAGATTTCTGGATGATATGCAAGTGGAGGCGAGACGGTGAGTTCTGAAACCCTCTTTTAAGCGGAAAATCGTGTATTTCCAGATCAGAAGCGGTTTGTGTGGCGATCGTCGGCTATCAAAAGGATTGCAAAAAGAACGAGTTGCACGTCGTGTCGCTGAAGCGTTAGTTATCAGAGAAGAGACGAAAGAATCTAAAAATGTGCATTTTTCCAGAAAACTTCCCCATCGGCCACGTGGAATCTGGCAAATACGACACGCTGATCAACGAGTTGAGCCACGAAGTGTCTAGGCTGCAAAACCAGTTGGAGAGTCGAGAAATCGGTATTCCACTTCCCGATTGAACACCATTGAATTGAAATCTTTGTTCAGAACTCAACAAGCGTCAGCAATCCGTGCCGAAGCATCGAAAAGACGCGGAATCGTATCTGGAGAACAAGGCAAAGCACGATAAGCTCTCTGCCATCCACTTGGAGAACTTGGAGCTTCCGAAGGAATACGAGTTGGCAACTCAGCAACAAGCCGAGGAAAAGCGGGAATTTGAGTTGGCTCAAGCGGCGATGAAAGTAGATGAAGAGCAATTGGAGAAGGTGAGCGGAATCTTCATATGAGTTCAATTCAACAATACGAAATGTTGCAGTGGAACGAGGAAAATGCATCGATTCGTGCTCAACTCGTGCAACTCGAATCGACGCGCTCGATGCAAAACTGCGATTCGGAGGAGAAGAAGTGGAACGAGTGCACGCGGAGACTGAGAAGATTCGTCAGGAAACTACTGAATCTCGTATCAAGATCGATTCGCGGAAGGAGCAAGCTGACCAGGAGACAAATCGCCCGCACATCAACAAGCTCAACTCGGTGAAGGAAGTCGATCAGAAGCACGACAGCTGGTCCGTTTTCCTAGTCATTAAGGAGTACCCCGTAGTAGATGGGCAACTCACCCGTACTAGGCTCTAAGGAGTACCCCGTAGTAGATGGGCAACTCACCCGTGTTTAGGATCTAAGGAGTACCCCGTAGTAGATGGGCAACTCACCCGTGTTTAGGCTCTAAGGAGTACCCCGTAGTAGATGGGCAACTCACCCGTTCTAGGGACTGAGGAAAACGGAACCGGAAAGACTGCTGGCCACTGTCATCGACCGAAAGGGTAAGTTATTGCATAGACTATTGAATAACTTTTCTCAATTCTGAATTGCAGAACTCCGTGGCCTACTCACTCGATACGAACTGCTACTCGTCGGAAGAGAATCGGAAAGACGAACATGATCCAGATGATGGCTGAAGTCTGCAGCCAGAAGACGAGGACACTGAGCTGCCACATGTCCCATCTTATACAAGCCACAGAAGATCACCCCGAAGACCGAGACGACTGTCAGGAATTCACTGATGATGGACCACATTCTGGATCGCAATGTCAACGAGTCGTCTGGAGGAGAAGTTCAACTTTCCACCTTGGCTCTCTGCTTCGGAAAGACCGCCAGTCTCTACCACCTTGACGAACCATCCGCGTATCTGGAGACTGAGCAACGGTTCCACGCCGCCAAGGTTATCAAGAGATTCATCACGCACGCAAAGAAGACCGCGTTGTACAACTTCATCATGGCTACCTACCTTGCCGACAGAGTAATCGTCTTCGAAGGACAACCAACGGTCGAAACGGTTGCTTGCAAGTGAGTATTTCTTCTTAGCATATATCAGTTAACTTGTTATCTTTCCAGACCGCAATCGCTCCCTGATGATACTCGACATCACCTTCCGTCGTGACCAGGAGACACACAGCCCGCGCATCAACAAGCTCGACTCGGTGAAGGACGTCAACCAGCGGCCAGTCGACAACTTATAATTCCCTCTATCTCTCCTTCCCTTCATCGGTCTATTCTTTTCTTTTCCCCCTTCTTTTCTTTTCCTCTTCTTTTCTTGCTTCTGGGTCAACCAGAGAGGACCATCGTGTTTTGTTGATGGATTCTCGTAGTATGGGATTAGTATGCTAGAACTTGAGGATACACTCTCTATAGGAGACTGTGTCAACCGTGAGAACACTCTCACCTAGAACTTTAAAAACACACTCTTATCAAAACTTTAAGGTCACACTCTCTATAGGAGACTGTGTCTACTGTGAGAACACTCTCACCTAGAACTTCAATGATAACTTTAACGTCACACTCTCACCTAGAGCTTCAAGGATAACTTTAAG
>LR537824.1:54503-69052 GCA_900883565.2 Caenorhabditis panamensis | reverse complement strand
ACCCTCCTCTGATCCTCCAGGACCCTCTATGACCGTCCTGAAAACCGAACACCAAAAACTAAAAAACTTCACGTGAACTAATCTAATCCCCTACTCCAATTTGATAAGATCTGCCCTTTCCCTCTAAACTCCACGTGTTCCCTTCCACGTGTTCCTATCAGTTTGTCATCAAAACCAATCAGAAATCGATTCATTCATCGAGAACACTCTCACCAACAGTGCACTTCACATCTCTCGGGACAACTTCTACGCAAAATGGCCGCCGAACTCGTTCAACTGAACCCAGGACAGCAGGTACGGAGCAAAGCAGAGATCTTCTAGACTCTTCAAACGCTTTTTCATACCTTCAAAAAGGTGCTAGATCTTTTCAAAGTTGTTATAAGCGTCTAGACCTCTCGGAACCACCAAAATCTTGCAGGTGGAACGCTGGAGCATCGAGAAGAAGCTCGGTGAAGGAGGCTTCGGCGCCGTTTACCGTGTCTACGACTCCACTGGAAAGTACGCCATGAAAGTCGAAGGAGCCAATGAGCAAATCCAAGTGCTCAAACTGGAAGTCTCTGTGCTCAACGAGCTGTCGAAGCGCGGAAACCGTCACTTTTGCAAGATCGAGGACAAGGGCCGCTTCGGCAACTTCAACTACGTCGTCATGACGCTCGTCGGCAAATCGCTGCAAGACCTGAACAAGGCTGGACCTGGAGGACACATGTCCATGGGATGCTCCATTGGAATCGGAATTCAAGCCCTGGAGGCGTTGGAGGATCTTCACAACATTGGCTACCTTCACCGTGATGTGAAGCCTGGGAACTACACGATCGGACGTCCGGAACTGAATGAGATTCGTAAAGTGTACATTTTGGACTTTGGAATGTGCAGAAAGTTTACCGGAAACGATGGAACCATCCGCAAACCGCGCCAAGCCGCCGGATTCCGTGGAACCGTTCGTTACGCTCCGATCAGTTGCCATTTGCAGCGTGAACTGTGCCGGTAATCAACCCGCTCTGTTTCTCCTTCAAAACGTGGCTTTTTTTCAGCAAGGACGACCTGGAAACCTGGATGTACATGCAGGTGGAGCTGTCGTACGGTCAACTTCCATGGCACCACGTCAACGACATGAACGCTGTTGGTCAGCAGAAGCAGGGAATCCGTCAGAACCTCGCCCAACTGTTCCCGCCGCCATGCCCACAGCAGTTCCAGGATATCATGCGAATGGTGGATCAGATGAAGTACTACGATGCTCCAAACTACGCGGCGATCTATGGGGTGCGTTTTGAAAAAGTCCGAGGATCTAGAATGATGTTTTCCAGATGATGCGCCAAGCATTCGGAGCCGTCGGGGCCAGTGAGCACTCGCCGTACGACTGGGAGAATGGAGGTCCGGCCGCGCATCTTCTCCACTAGAAGACACTTCTAGAAACAATCCAATCAAAACACACAGAAAAGGACAAGAAGCAGGATTGACAGATGATTATTGTATTTTTGAATAGATGAATAAAGGATTTTATTGAGAGTTTGTTTTGTGTTTTTGAAACTTGTTGGGTACTCGGGATGATTACTAGATGGTGTGGTGGTTGTGACTGTTGATTCGACTGCAAATTGAGGATTCTTTCATCAAGTTACGGCAAAATCAGATAGTGCACGTCCTCTTTGCTATAACCCACCTGGAATGAGCCCCTAGAAACTGTTCTGGCTCTAGGATCTACTACAACAAACTTCGGTCATCCCAGACTAGATGGTGTGAAGGTTGTGACTGTTCATTCGACTGCAAATTGAGAATTCTTCCATCAGTTACCGGCGAATCCAAATAGAGCACATCTAGTTTGGTATAACCCTCCAAGAATCACGTGAAAACCAACTGAAAAACTTCACGTGAACTAATCCAAACCCAAACCCACTTTAATAATTTCTGCCCTTTCCCTCCAAACTCCACGTGTTCCCTTCCACGTGTTCCTATCAGTTTGTCATCGAAATCGATCCGAAATCGACTCATCCATCAAAAAAATTCTCACCAACAGTGCACTTCACATCTCTCGGAACAACTCTTTTGCTCGAAATGTCGTTCAGAATTCCTGAAATGTCCACTTTATCTTCTGTAAGTTGGTGTGATCGAAAGCATCTCACTTATATTCTCATTCACAGGAGCAACGAGAGGTTATCTGGAACCACTTTCGGGGCATCATGGAAGTTCTCGCTTCATCGGAGGAAGCCGCCGAAGAGTAAGTTAATAAGTTTTACTGACACTTCCCAACATGCTTTGTCATCATTAGAAATCCTGCCTCTTGAGATCACTTAGCGTTGATTCATACAATCTGAAAAGTTTACTGGATGATGATTTTGTTATTTCAGGCTGGCACAACCAGTGGATCGTATCGAGGCACGTGGAGTTGTCTTCCAACAACCACCAGTTGATCGTACTGGGAATCGCTTGGCCGTCACACAGGCAACCGTGGGTCGCACTGAGACTCGTGCCGCTGAATTGCAAGCTCCAACCATGGATCGTTCTGGAAATCCCGTGGCCGTTTCGCAGGCACCCATGGCTCTGGACACTCCCAGGAACATGAGTTTTCTTCTGCTAAGTGTGATGGACTCCACGGAAATCACTAACAAGAAGTGAAGAAGTTGGCCATTTTAGGGTAATCGAAAAAGTTGCAGTTATGCAAACAACAATCAGTGTTTCAGAGCTCTCTGTCACTGGACTCGCAAAAGTGTCAAAGGTCGGATTCAGGCCGTGGAAAGTGTTTACCCGTTGAAGCAGGGCAAGTGTTGCCTCCGTTTTACTGTGGACGTTGGATTCGGAAGGATCTTAGCAACTTGGCTGCAACGTGTCGACTTTCAGAAGTCAGTGCAAGAGAGACTTTCTCGAGAATACCTACAGGACGTTCGTTTTTCACCTATTTGTTTTCATTCCATTCTTTTTTACAGAGCTACAGCTATTTCGGATTGACTTTGGAGAAGACGGCCGTGGACTCAGCGATTAGCTGGTACATGTTTTACCAAGCAGTGTGAGTACTAGAACCGTCACTCTTCAGACTCGTTTCATTTTTCAGTTTGCTTTGGAACCGGGAAAAAAATGCGTACCTCAATTTTGAGAATATGGTGATATCCTATGGAGCCAATTACGAGACTCGTTTGACTTTCAAGAGAACGTTGGAAGTCGGAACTTATGAGAGCAAGCTCATTTACTGGGTGAGCTCTGATGCTGGTGAATTCCATTCAATTATTCTTTCAGAGATTCAATGTGGAAGGCAAGTCGTTGCTGAGACGTGCTTTTCAGTCGTGTGGAAAGAGTTCAACTCTTTTCGACTAGGTACATCTACAATGGACGACACCTCTAGAAGCAATTCAATCGATAACACATAAAAGG
The DNA here is from genome assembly GCA_900883565.2 of Caenorhabditis panamensis. Classification (NCBI taxonomy): domain Eukaryota; kingdom Metazoa; phylum Nematoda; class Chromadorea; order Rhabditida; family Rhabditidae; genus Caenorhabditis; species Caenorhabditis panamensis. The sequence continues at coordinate 65,692 of LR537824.1, read as the reverse complement.
AAGTAGAAGGATTGACAGATAATTATTGTAGTTTTTGAATGGATGAATAAAGGATTTTATTAAGATTTTGTTGTGTTTTCGAGTATAGAGGTGGGAGTGAGACATTTGAGGTGAATAACATGCAAAACCATACACCATTTAGTTTTGGGAAGCTTGGGAAACATCTCCCTGCCACTGATAGGTTGCTGTGATAGGTAGCAGGTTCTTGATGACACGATTCTGAAAGAATTCGGACTTGGCTATGTGGAAAACTGTAATAAATGGAAAGAGGGATGTTTGTTTAGTCAGGAAACACAAGAAAATGGAAGTTTACGATTGGAAAAACGGAGAAAATCGGAATAGAAAACTGTAGTTGCTGTGATATGCAGCGGTTACAAGATGGCATGATTCTGAAATTATTCGGATTTCTCTGCCAAGAAAATTAAAGTAAATGAAAAGAGGGGTGTTTGTTTAGTCAGAATATAGAAGAAAAATACAAATTTGAAATGCAAAATTTGAAAAAAGTGTTACTGTGAAAAGTAGTAGGTTGAATGATGACACGATTCTGAGAGAATTCGGACTTGGCTATGTGGGAAATTGTGATAAACAGAAAGAGGGATGTTTGTTTAGTCAGGAAACACAAGAAAATGGAAGTTTACGATTGGAAAGACGGAGAAAATCGAAATAGAAAACTGTAGTTGCTGTGATAGGTAGCAGGTTGAATGGTAGAACCTAGAGCCAGAACAGTTTCTAGGGGCTCATTCCAGGTGGGTTATAGCAGAGAGGACGTGCACTATCTGATTTTGCCGTAACTTGATGAAAGAATCTTCAATTTGCAGTCGAATCAACAGTCACAACCACCACACCATCTAGTAATCATCCCGAGTACCCAACAAGTTCCAAAAACACAACAAACTCTCAATAAAATCCTTTATTCATCTATTCAAAAATACAATAATCATCTGTCAATCCTGCTTCTTGTCCTTTTCTGTGTGTTTTGATTGGATTGTTTCTAGAAGTGTCTTCTAGTGGAGAAGATGCGCGGCCGGACCTCCATTCTCCCAGTCGTACGGCGAGTGCTCACTGGCCCCGACGGCTCCGAATGCTTGGCGCATCATCTGGAAAACATCATTCTAGATCCTCGGACTTTTTCAAAACGCACCCCATAGATCGCCGCGTAGTTTGGAGCATCGTAGTACTTCATCTGATCCACCATTCGCATGATATCCTGGAACTGCTGTGGGCATGGCGGCGGGAACAGTTGGGCGAGGTTCTGACGGATTCCCTGCTTCTGCTGACCAACAGCGTTCATGTCGTTGACGTGGTGCCATGGAAGTTGACCGTACGACAGCTCCACCTGCATGTACATCCAGGTTTCCAGGTCGTCCTTGCTGAAAAAAAGCCACGTTTTGAAGGAGAAACAGAGCGGGTTGATTACCGGCACAGTTCACGCTGCAAATGGCAACTGATCGGAGCGTAACGAACGGTTCCACGGAATCCGGCGGCTTGGCGCGGTTTGCGGATGGTTCCATCGTTTCCAGTGAACTTTCTGCACATTCCAAAGTCCAAAATGTACACTTTACGAATCTCATTGAGTTCCGGACGTCCGATCGTGTAGTTTCCAGGCTTCACATCACGGTGAAGGTACCCAATGTTGTGAAGATCCTCCAACGCCTCCAGGGCTTGAATCCCGATTCCAATGGAGCATCCCATGGACATGTGTCCTCCAGGTCCAGCCTTGTTCAGGTCTTGCAGCGATTTGCCGACGAGCGTCATGACGACGTAGTTGAAGTTGCCGAAGCGGCCCTTGTCCTCGATCTTGCAAAAGTGACGGTTTCCGCGTTTCGAGAGCTCATTGAGCACAGAGACTTCCAGTTTGAGGACTTGGATTTGCTCATTGGCTCCTTCGACTTTCATGGCGTACTTTCCAGTGGAGTCGTAGACACGGTAAACGGCGCCGAAGCCTCCTTCACCGAGCTTCTTCTCGATGCTCCAGCGTTCCACCTGCAAGATTTTGGTGAATTTGAGAGGTCTAGAAGGTTTTAGAAAGCGTCTTTGGTAGCTTCCAAATGATTTTCAAACTTTGTCTTTGTGAAGACTTCTAGAAAGATCTCTGCTTTGCTCCGTACCTGCTGTCCTGGGTTCAGTTGAATGAGTTCGGCGGCCATTTTGCGTAGAAGTTGTCCCGAGAGATGTGAAGTGCACTGTTGGTGAGAGTGTTCTCGATGAATGAATCGATTCCGGATCGGTTTTGATGACAAACTGATAGGAACACGTGGAAGGGAACACGTGGAGTTTGGAGGGACAGGGCAGATCTTATCAAATTGGAGTAGGGGACTAGATTAGTTCACGTGAAGTTTTTTAGTTTTTGGTGTTTGGTTTTCACGTGAAAATATGCATTGTTATAGCAAAGAAGACGTGCTCTATCTGATTTTGCCGTAACTTGATAAAAGAGTTCTCAATTTGCAGTCGAATCAACCATCACAACCACCACACCATCTAGATCAGGATGACGGAAGTTAGTTTTGGTAGATTAATGTGCCAGAACAGTTTCTAGGGGGTCATTCCCGGTGGGTTATAGCAAAGAAGACGTGCTCTATCTGATTTTGCCGTAACTTGATAAAAGAATTCTCAATTTGCAGTCGAATCAACCATCACAACCTTCACACCATCAAGATCAGGACTACCGAAGTTAGATGTGGTAGATCGCTGTGTCAGAACAGTTTCTAGGGGCTCATTCTTGGTTGCTTATATCAAACTAGACGTGCTCTATCCGATTTTGCTGTAACTTGATGAAAAAGTTCTCAATGTGCAGTCATATCAATCATCAAAACCTTCACACCATCAAGATCAGGATAACAGATATCCGTAGACGTTTTTGTGCAGGCTCGAGAGTACAAAGGGTTTGGTACATCATTTATTCGATAGTGATAATAATGAACAAAATAGGCATAAGTTGTCTTATTCACAATAGATTACACACTGGACTACCAATCCGCTTGATACAACTGATGCACCGCACTAACACTAATACTCGGAATTGGAATCGTTCTTGCCCCTGCCACGCGAGTCTTCCTGCACCTAATAACCCTCTTCAACATGTTCCACGTAGCATCCCGATAGTTTTTGATGATACAGAAAGTCGGCAGAGGATCTACAGCGGGGTACAATGTGATAGTAGAGGCCACAAAGGAACTAGCAAAGTCGAAATCCAAATCAAGCATGGGACAGAGGAAGTAGATGGTGATGGGGATGTGCATGAGGAAGAGGGGAATGGCGGTTTGGGCGACTAAAGCGTAAAAGAGTTGTTTTTGAAGGTTTTGGGAGAAGGAGGATTGGGAAAGGGTGTTGGAGAGACGGAGATAGCACATTGTTCCAAAACCAAAGACGCAGGTCATTGAGGAGATCTGGAAGGTTGTAGGTTTATTGGTTTTGTTTCGAAGTCATGAAAATAGTCACGAAACTCTTGGTAAACATGTTTCTTATTGTTTTCCAATGCTTCCCCTGTGACTAGAAGCCCTCAAAACTCAAAGTGCTAACATGCAATTATGCTCTGGTATTTATCATCTTGTGTAGTCTCAAAACAAAAAGTTCAGACAGCAAATGAGCGTCTAGAGTCTAGTCATCAACGACACATCAACAGTGATTGCCTTGTTATTTTGGTCTAGCTCATTTCAGGCGCGTTGCGGTCGCGTCGCGGCTCTGGAAAACACAGTGAAGTTTTCTAAAGTTTTGCGGTGTTGCGCTGATGTTGCGGTTGTACTTTTTACAGAATAATGGTTTGGATATTTTGAGCAAAGTCTAGAAGCAGCAGAAAAAGCAGTCAATTAGATTCTAAAAGCTATGGAAAACGAGTTATAGCACAAATCATTCAACCATCATACTTTTGCTCATAACTCGGCTCAAAATGGTCCATTTGAGCTCAACTTTGGACATGTTTTAGTTGAATGTTCAAGTAATACGTTCTCAACTTTTTGTCAAGATTCATCGAGTTTCAGACGAGTGCCATCATCTCAAACTTCAGAGTCAAAACAGGAAAACTGAATTTTTTCCTGACGTTTTCAGTTTGTCAAAATGGTGTCAAAATGTGCTTTAGACCCTGTTCATCCCCAAACTCACCACCATAAACCACATCTGACTAACTCCAATCCACGCCGACGCATTCCAAGTCTCCGTGCCATTTTCTCCGGTGTTGTAGAACTTTGCTCCGATGTAACTGACATTTTCCACATCCTGATTCACTGTCTCCATTATCAAGTGTCTCGTATACTCATCCATATCCCCATTCCGCCAAAACCAAGTCCTCACCACTGTTCCCCACCACAAGCTGTACACCATTGGGATGAAAAAGAGGAGGTAGAACTTCCATCCCGAAGTGAATTTCTTTCCGAATACGTTGTTGATAGAGCCAAAGCGATAAATGAAGTGGCCTGCGAAGATGGCCATGGACGCTCCGAAAATAGCAGTGTAGATCAGAATCATCCAATTGGAAAGTTCAGGGGTGATCAGGGAATCGGGGATGTTCACACGGAAGACAACGAATGCACATCCAACTGAATGAGCTATCTGAAAGAGTACGTGTTGCTGAAAACCCGGCTCTGATCGTCAAAAGAGGGATTTAGAAAAAAAAAGGGGATTTAGAAAAAAAAAAGGGATTTAGAAAATAAAAAGGGATTTAGAAAAAAAAAAGGGATTTAGAGAAAAAAAAGGGATTTAGACGGCTAGGATTGTTAAGTGAAAAAAAAGGGATTAAGGGAAGAAAAAAAAGGGATTAAGACGAAAAAGAGGGATTTAGAAAGTGAGTAAAATGTAACAAGTTGCCCAAATTATCAATTTTTTGAGTTTTAAAAATGGCTCTCATAGATAGCTAACATATTTGTAGTTAAAAGTGCGGGAGCTCAAACTTTCCTAATCTAATTCTCGAAATTCTCATCAGTTATAGAGCAATTAGAGCTTTGCAACTATAGTTGTACTATCTTTTTGAACAATACAAAAGAATCGGGAACCCTTTCTGCTGACCACCTAGTCATTTTACTGTTTCCTCGGGCGGAAATTGAAACTTCCATGAGTTCCGTCCTAATCCTGAGTCTATGTGATGATGTGACACCTTTACTCTAGTGAAAATCAAGAAATAGGTCTCTCAATTCACAAAATCTTAACACTATCTTGTTCTCTGTTGAAAAATATGCAAAATCGGAAATTTGAACGGTGTTTTGGTCACAACACTCTGATTTCTAGATCCCTTTTTTTTCTTATAATCCCTCTTTTTTGACTTAACACTCTAAATCCCTTTTTATTTTTTTAGTCCCTTTTTATTTTCTAAATCCCTTTTTATTTTCTAAATCCCCTTTTTTTTTCTAAATCCCTTTTTATTTTCTAAATCCCTCTTTTGACGACCAGAGCCGAAAACCCTAGTTTAACCCTAAGAACTCACAATAGCCGCCGGAAGATCAAACACCGCCCAGAATATCTCAAAGAGAGTCGTGAAGATCATTAGGTACTTGTACTTCCCGGTTTGTTTTGGGGATTTAGTGATGATCAAAGTGATAAGAAAAACGTTCAGAATTACAGCGATAATGGTGCAGATTAGTTGGTAGACCATAGCTGTCAAATGGAGCTAGAAAAAGTGAAGCATGCTTCTTCTCCGAAAGGTGTGATTTCCTCTCGGTCTAATTGCTGGGCTCAAAATCCAATTCCTGAAGGTCGTTTTCCACGTAATTGCGGGTGATGATAGTTTGATAGTGACTATGATTCATTGAGATCATTTGGAGCATTCTAAACATCATCGTCGCTTTCGCTTTCAGAGTCAAGAAAACAGTATAGTAAACCAGAGATTTATCATGCAAATTTATTTTTAAAAAAATGAACTAGAATGTTTTGATTGCTATTTTTGCAATACTCTTATCTGAACACAAAACCATCAACAATGGCAGACAATCCTAGTCTTCTTCACAAGGAACTCTCCATAGTCGACCGTCTCCGTCCTCGTCTCCACATACATCCCACATCGCTTGTCGCTGTTGTACACCTTCCCTTTTCTGGCTTTCTTTCCGTATCCCGGTCGCGGCATGTACTCGTTCACCTCTTCTATGTAGTACCGGATACCACCCTGTATCAAGGTTTCGGAATGAATCTCTTTAGGTCTAGATCAAATCTAGAAGAGCTTACCTTCGGCGGATACCCTGCTGGTATTGGGGGCTGTACCACGGGACTTTTGGGAGTGGTGAAGTAGCGGTAGAGGTGCCGGATGATCAGTGTGGTGCAGACGGTGTAGATGATGTTGTAGACGAGAGGAGAGATCATGGTGAGATGGGAATGACGTGGAGGGTGATTAGAAGATGCTGATAAGGTAGGAAAGGTCACGGAATCGGCCTGACATGACTTTAACCTAACCCCTGGTCACGCTGGCTTTTGTATCTTATCAGTGCTTCGTTCAAGGGTGATAAAGATTTCAAATTCTTGTTCAGTCAATCTCTAAACACCAAGGTTTTGAATGAGGTTGCTTTACATTCATAAAATATCAAGTTGACGGCTTTATTCCTCACTTTCTCTTATCCCAAACAACAGTATGAATAGATCTAGGCGGGATAGTCATAACAAATGAGTATCCGGTAGATGAATCGACGATCCTAGCATCCAAAGGATTCTCCGATTTCGACAGGATTACTGTAGCTCTTCTGCCACCTTCCAGAACGACACTTACAGCAGAAATTTCCAGGTTTCCTTGGACTTTTGAAAGGATTCTGGTCGAGTTGCGGGGGAAGAATTTGCTGGAAAACTCGCAGTATGAGATTTGCTTCTCCTAGCTAACAAGTACTCACCTAAAATGGCCCATCGCATAAAACATGGGTTGCTTATAAAACTCCTGAGCGGTTCTGTTCACAATAATCGGGGCATCCACCACGTTATAAGCCCAATTTGGACCACCAGTTTCATCTAGGCAAAGATTCCAGTCAGTCCATCCTGTTACCCAATGATTGAGGTCGGTGATAATGTCGTCTGCGTAGGATTCCGCGCGGAACCAGTCACCCATGATGGGGCCGTGGTGGCCGAAGTAGCCGGTGCATGCCTAAAATGCTTTGTAACTCGGGAACCAACAGAGATAACAGAAAGTGACCAACTACGAAGTTGTAGCTTTTAAAATGGTCTACATTTCATTAGTTAACAACTTTTTGTTATTTCTTATCAATGTCGAGTTATACTCAATGGAAAAGCTACCACTGGTAGGCGCCAACGCTTATGAAAGTAAGGCATAAAGAAACGCTTGTATCTCAAAAACTATGGAAAATATCAAAAAGTTGTCAACTACAAAAATGTTCATCATAAAATGAGCTATAATTTATCTGTTAACAACTTTTTGTTATCTTTTATCAATCTCGAGATACAAAAGTTTGAAAATTGCTAATTTGATTATCATGACTCTCACAAACTCATAGCAGGGGGCATGATTCGAGGGTCTACGCGCAATAAGCAAAATGTTTTGCTATTTAAAACATAAATTGCATCAAAGTTTTTAAAATTTCCTATCCATTGATGTATTCAACATGTATTTTAGTCAAAAACTGACAAAGTTATGCGGTTCCAAAAAACAGCAAAAATCACTTTTCCTACCAAAAAATTGCTCACCTCTGTTCCAAAAATGAACTTGTTCGGATGGCGTCTCTGTGTAATATCCAACAACACTGCTGGCGAATACAAGTTTCCATACCAATGAACAGCGATTCCATCTGCATATCCACTAGCAGCAGTGTCATTGAATACAGTATCAGCCCATCCTGGCAGCAGACCCCTTCCATCATCGAGAACCATCACTTTTAGGGCTTTTGTGAGTTCATTGGCCTTGAGAACTGGTCCTAGATAATCTTTCAAGAAGTCCCTCATAGTTTCAGCGGTATAATTCATAGTTTGCCATCTCCAAGTCATATCTGCTCCGGTCGACGGCTCGTTTTGAATTGTCAGTGCCCAAAATGGAATGGAGTGGTCTTCATAGGCTTGGAAGAATCTGAAACAGCACTGTATCTACTATTCCAATTTGTCTGTTTCATGTTACTTGACAAAATACTGCGCATAAGCCTTATAGATCCTTGGATCATTTCGCATGGCTCCTCCACCTCTCATTCTTCCCGTGACTTTCATCCATCCTGGAGCTGACCAGGGGCTTGCAAAGAGTTGTAGATTGTTTTTAGAGATTGAAATGGCTTTTTTGATGAATGGAATCTAAAAAAACAGTAAATGATAGACTATCTGTGCTGAGATCTGGTGACAGGCGAGATACTGAAAATGACGATTTTCAAACACTTGTATCTCAAGATTGATAAGAGATACCAAAAAGTTGTCAACTAATAAAATGTAGCTTTTTATAAGGTAAATATTTTGTTGATTGACAATTTTTTAGTAGGTCTCATGGTTCTTGAGATACGGGCGTTTTCCGTGTCTTACCCACCGAGATGCTGGCACCTAGAGAGAAGCTGTTCAAATGAGCATAACTCGGGAAGTTTTTAAGATAATAAAAAGTTGGTTGTTAACTGATAAAATAAAGCTCTTTTTACGATAAACATTTTGTTATATGACAATTTTTTAGTAGGTCTCATGGTTCTTGAGATACGGACGTTTTTCCGTGTCTCACCCACCTAGATGCTGGCACCTAGAGAGGGAAGCTGTTCAAATGGCCATATCTCAAGAAGTTTTAAAAATAATAAAAAGTTGTTAACTGATAAAATGTAGTTCTTTTTTTAATAAACATTTTGTTAGTTGACAACTTTTCAATAGGTCTTACGGTTTTTGAGATACGAGCGTTTACAAATGTAATGTTCTTATATGCGCTTGTGCTTAGGGCGGCCACCCCCTTCGACGCTCAACCAGCTCATTTTTTGTTTATCATTTGATCACTTAATTTAAATCTACCCACCTTCAACTCCAAATCTTCCTTAGCCAACTGAAAACTTTTCAACTCAAAGTCCTCCTTCTCCTCCACATAACTATACTCTCTTGTGGAAAAGTCACAACTAGCAATTGGAACTCTTCCAATATTATATTCCAGGCCATTTTCTCCAAAATATGAGTTTAAAATTTGATCTTGAAGTTGTTCACTGACAGCTGCAAGTTGGATTCCGGCAGAATCGGTGAACGCTCCTCCGAAACCGATGATTTGTTGGAAGCGTTCGGAGGCGTCGATGGTGATTGTCACGTTTACTGGAAAAAGGGGTTGGAAATAGGTTTAGATCTTGTTTTTATAGCAGTTTTTATTGGAAAAAGTGGAAAAATCCATTCAAAACGCCAAAACTCCTTTGAAAAGCCAAGTTCGTGGCGAGACCCAAAAGTGCTACCAAGATTTGCTAACTTTCTCAAAATGGCTCGATTGAGCTCAAAATTGTTTTTCAAGACCGCAAATATATACTGAGCATGATAAAAATGTTTTCAGAGCAAAATAAAAAAATTAAAAAAAAATTTTTTTTCAAAATTTTCGAAAAATTTTTTTCTCAATTTTCAAATTTTTACCTTCATCATTCTTTCCCAAATCTTTGCCCATTTTCATTCCAAACTTTCTCAATCGATCTCCATCAAGACTCGATCGATAAACCACCGCTTTTCCGGCTCCAATTGTCCCAATTGGTTCCACCTCATCACAAAACGTCGAGTTACAAACGCAAACCACATTTTTAAAAGCTCCCTGGTAGATTTTTGGGGCACATTGGCTTGCTGAAACCAAGAAAATCGAATTCTCCGTGCGTTTTTGACCCGAAAACTCACCAAAACCCGACGAAAACGTCAATAACAGCCCGATTGCAATGGGGTGCCACATGTCGAATGAGGCTCTCGAAGAGATCGAGGTCCCGGTCAGTTGTCATTTCGTTCAGGGGCTATAAACATTGTGATTGATGATTTATGACACTTCTAGTAGCCTAGGAAAAAGGAAAAACAAAACGAGTTTCGCCCAAAACAAATGTAGTAAAAGTACTAACTAGTAATAACCTATATAAGTGAGGTGAAGGGTTATTTTTCTTATAACAAAATGTTTTCTGTGTTTGCCATTCTCTCTGCCTCCTTGTTTCTGCTGGCAGCATGCCAAGAAGATGATGTTGTGGAGGGAGAACGTTGCAATGATGTGATTCTCTATGATATTATTCGAAAAGTAAGTCGTCTAGCAAAAGCAAAAAAGTTTCGACCACGGCAGGATTCGAACCTACAATCTTCTGCTCCGTAGGCAGACGCGTTATCCATTGCGCCACGCGGCCACACTTCACTGCTAGGGCGCAAGGCATTGATATTCGCGTCGACTCGCCCCGTTTTTCAGGCCGCCAAGTCCACTGGAGACGCCGGCGAGATACGACAAAAAGCGATGGAGACGATGAAGATGGTGTTTCCGTTGGCAAGGAGCATGGGATGCATATGTACCGATCATCAATTTCAGTTTCCCGAGATGGTCAATCATAGATACTGTTCCGTTCGTGTCCGCGGAAACCTCCGATGTCATGGAATTGTGTTCTGACCTAAAAACCTAGATTTTGTATGTATTTGTATCTCTTTTCAATTCGTCATTGTTATTTGATTGCATAAACTACCCTATTCTGCATCAATTGCCCTTTGAAAAACCATGATTTATTCTGTTCTAGCCGTTTTTCTAATCGGTTTAACCTCCGCTTGCAACTTTCGGGCCCAAGTGCGAACTGAGACAGATCGCGACATTTGGGCCCAGTTTACATGGCCTAATAAGACGGAAAGTGAGATTTTTATGTTCTCAAAGTTTGGTCAGACGAAGAAGTTCACGGTCACTGGAACTTTGTGTAATTTGGCGCCGACGGTGTTGAAAGTGAGTTGAGAGGAGGGGGTACTGTAGTTGTGGTGTTTGCGTACTTTCCTTGTTTCCACGACGAATTGCGTACTTTGAGCCAATTTACCTGTTCCAGTCCTGGGAGCAATTCCCAAAGAAAGGCGTAAACCCCACCGGTCAAACTTCTGCGCATCTGGAAGGTTCCGGTGCCATCTACTACAAAATCTTCCCGAAAGACGGTCCAGCTGCTGTGAGAACCGAAGGAATGCTATGCGCCTGGGGGCAATGTCGTCTTGGAAAGTAGAAGAATGATAGGGATCTTATCAGCTCCTACGATGCCGATGTCCTAATCGAATTAGTTCAATCAACCGAACCTTTCCAGCTAATTCTACTTTTGTTCCGTCCTGCCAAGTTTTTGTTTCTTTTTCTTTCCCCCCCC
>LR537824.1:6368-54493 GCA_900883565.2 Caenorhabditis panamensis | reverse complement strand
CCCAATTTTCAGTGAGTGTGTAATAAATGATCTCGAACCATTCCATGTGACCCCTATACAACCTAATTGGCCGTTTTTTTCCGAATTGCCAAAGTGTGACTGGTTTTTATAGGCGGGGACCGGGGGGGAATGTTTGTGTAATGTGCCGTTATTTTGAACGGTTTTCCCGTCTTTTTCCAGGGGTCAAATGGGTGATTTAGAGGAGGGGAAATTGAAAAAATCCGGATGAAATATGGGTTTTTTGACCTGAACTTTGATGTTGTGGTTTGGTTTTTTTTTTCAAAAAATCAAAATACAAAAAAATCCGGGGTCCGTGCAAGTGCGCTCCACCGAACTCCAGGGGCCTGCTACTTTGGAAGAGCATAACTCGGCCTAAAATGTTTGGTTTGAGCTGGTTTTTGAACAAAATGTAGTACAGATGTTCACAAAATAACGTGCAAAATTTCTAAACGCTAGAGCAAAATTCAGATAAGCCATGACATTGGAAAATTGAGGTACTTTTTCTAGAAGCTGGGGATTGGCGACCTGACTTTGAGCAAGCATAACTTGGCTCAAAATGTTTTGTTCAAGCTCATTTTTTGAAAAAATTAAGATGAAAAGTTGAAAAAACAGTATGCAAAATTTCAAAACCGTACAGTTCAATTTCATTGAGCTAGGTCATTTCAAAGTTCAGGTACTTTTTTAAAAATCTGAGGATCAGCGATTTGACTTTGAGCAAGCATAACTTGGCTCAAAATGCTTTGTTCAAGCTGAACTTTAAAAAAATCTGTTGTCAAATAGTTCAAAATACCATAACCAACATTTCAGAACCCTGAGACAAGTTTCAGATGCCCCACTTCATCCTAAACTTTACCGATTTTTCACAACTTGATGTTTCCCAATTCCAATAGCAAAGTCTCTTTTTGAACAGCAAGAACCACTTTTTGATTTGATACGTTGAGAACTATTGATAACAAATAAAAACAACTAAAAAATGATTCAAAAAAGATGATAGCTAGATCATTACCAACTCCTATCATCTGACCCGGCCAAACCCAAAATTTTGACCTTGAAATGAAAATGGAGAATGAAGATGTGCCCAAAATTGAGAACAAATTGCGAATTCTTATTTGGAAATTCCCATCTCGCTTCCGTAAATGCGAAAAACCTTTTTCAATGATCACAAACCTATCTGGGTTTCTTCGAAACCCAGTGTCTCTGGTTTCGTTTCATCGGACACAAGGTGAACACAAGGAGATGAGATAGGAAAACAAACACAGTGCAGACAACTTTTTGAAGATTGGATTGAATTGCGTCAGCGAGAAGATTCACGGGAAAGATGAAGATGATCTGATGTTTAGATACATAGATACCCAGAAGTTTTCAGGTCACTTTTCGCTAAATGACACTTGGAAATCTCGGTGGCGGTGATCAGTGAAGGGTTGTTGTTATTGATGAAAAACAAGATTATGTTGACAGGATGGTATGAGTGACGTGGATTTCTGCAAAGTTTCAAGGTTCCAAAGTTCCAACGGGATACAAGGACTACAAGGTTACTGTAGCCATTGGGAGTTGAAAGACTGATTTAAATTGGTTTCTGGGGATTTTCATAGGATTCAAATAGTGCAGTAGGTAGATGAAAACATATTCTATCAATCCTAAAAGGAATCTGAAAATTTTCGGAAAAAAATTTTTTTTTCGAAAAAAAAATTTTGTGGTATGAAATTTTTTTTTGGAAATTTTTTTTTCGAAAGTCTCAGATTCCATTCAGGATCGTTCGTATACGTTCAAATTCACCTATTGCACTATTTGAAACTTCTAGAAAAATGCAGGAACCAAGATAAATCAGTCCTCAAAATGCCGATTTTAGGACTTTATGAGACTTTGGGCGCCAAAAAGTACCCTATTAGATGGGTTTCTGGACTTTTCCTGATGGTCCAAATAGTGTAATAGGTAGATCTAAACGTATACTATCAATCCTGGAAAAAATCTAAGAATTTTCGAAAAAAAAAATTTTGTAAAAAAAAAAATTCGTTTGGGCAAATTTTTGAAATTTTTTTTTTTTTTTCAAAGTTTTAGATTTTGTTCAGAATCAATAAAACACGTGTAAACTGACCTATTACACTCATTGAAACCTTTGGAAAATACCAGAAACCAATCGAAATCAGTCCTCAAACTCCTGATTTTGAGGCTTCGGCTTACAAGTTCCAACCTACACTCACCCCTTCCCCGGCACTTTTTGATCAGCCCCGCTTCCTCTAAACCACAAACTCTCACCTTTGGTCTACTTTCCCTTCTTCAAAGGTCATTCAATGCTTCCTTCCTCAAAGTTTCCTTCTTCTTCTCAAGTGGTGCATTGTCATTGTCCTTGGAACCGGAACCAACTTTTTTCTCCTCTTCTATTTTCTTTTTATTCAATCGTTTTTCCTTCTTTTTTTCGTTTTTTCGTTTTCCCAGTATCACCTCAGTATCCAAGTCATGCCCAATTTCGTAAACACCTTCTGTCCATTTGCCAACTCTCGTTCTGTTCCGCAATTCCGTCTGCGTCTCCTATGATGTCCAGTGCTCTCTCGCCGCATCTGACCTTTCTCGACCCGTCGTCTCGAATACCGGTTTCGCGGTGCTTGCCCGGCGAAACTGTTGGGGTTGGCAAACCCCGAAGCCCTCCTTCGCCCCCCTTCATATGGGGGAGGGATCGGCCTCGACGGCACCAGCCAACCGTTTATAAGGGCGCCGGGTCACGCTTCAATCGGCACATCAATCGGTATTCCTTCTTCCTTCCCTTCCTTTTCATTCTTTCTCTTGTTGTAGTATACATAACTTTCGGGCTTCTTCCTAAACCTCCCTTTTTGACCTATTACTCTTTCAGGTAACCATGAAACTTATCATCTTCGCTTCTCTTCTCGCCATCGCCTTTGCTGGACCTTGTAAGTAGACTAGACTTTACTGATAAGCACGTGGTGATTAGAGTTTGCCGCTGATATGTAGTGTAAACTTTGATTGAAAGTTTGTCCTTGATGGCTAATTGGTTCAAGTTTGACAGTGACTCATAGGATTCTTGATGTCTAGACTAATCTAGATCTTTCAGTGTCCAAGCGTCAGGCCCAGAACTCTTACGGAGACGAAGCTGCCGCCTCCGCCCCAGCCGCCGAAGTCGCAGCCCCAGCAGTCGAGCCAGTTGAGCAAGCCGCCGAGCCAGTCGCCCAGGAGGAAGCCGCCCCAGAGGCCCCAGCCCAGGAATCTGGATACCGTGCCAAGAGAGACGCCCAGAACTCTTACGGAGATGAGGCTCCAGCTGCTCCAGCCGCTGCCGCTCCAGAGCAATCTTTCGCCGCTGAGCCATCGGCACCAGAAGAGCAAGCCGCCGAGCCAGTTGCTCAAGAGGAGGCCGCACCAGAGGCTCCAGCTCAGGAGTCGGGATACAGAGCCAAGAGAGATGCCCAGAACAGCTACGGAGATGAAGCTGCTTCTGCTCCAGTAGCCGCCGAGCCAGCCCAAGAGGAGGCTCCAGTTGAACAAGCCGCCGAGCCAGTCGCTCAAGAGGAAGCTGCCCCAGAAGCCCCAGCCCAAGAGTCCGGATACAGAGCCAAGAGAGACGCCCAGAACAGCTACGGAGATGAGGCCCCAGCCGCTTCTGAGCCAGCCGCAGCCGAGCCAGCCGTCGAGGAAGCCCCAGTTGAGCAGGCTGCTGAGCCAGTCGCCCAGGAAGAGGCTGCCCCAGAGGCTCCAGCTCAGGAGTCTGGATACCGTGCTAAGCGTGACGCCCAGAACTCTTATGGAGATGAAGCCGCCGCTGCTCCAGCCGCTGCCGAGCCAGCCGTCGAAGAAGCCCCAGTTGAGCAAGCCGCCGAGCCGGTCGCCCAGGAAGAAGCCGCCCCAGAGGCCCCAGCCCAAGAATCTGGATACAGAGCCAAGAGACAAGCTCAGAACTCTTATGGAGATGAGGCTCCAGCTGCTTCTGAGCCAGTCGCCGCCGCACCAGCCGAGGAATCCGCTCCAGTAGAGCAAGCCGCTGAGCCAGTCGCCCAAGAAGAGGCCGCTCCAGAGGCCCCAGCTCAAGACTCTGGATACAGAGCATAGATGGTCAATGAGACTTGGTAACGGGTAGACGTGCATCCGGAATCACACAATGAATAATCCATCTTCTCAGCGATGTTTTGTAGATGATCATTTCTTCTTTGTTTCTTTTCTAAATCTCACTGCCAAAAGTTTTATCTTTTCTTTTTCTTTTCCTTCTATGAACCGATGAATAAACACTTTCTATCTAGAGTGATAAAGATAAGATGATATCATGACCGATCAAAATCTCAATCTCATTGATTAACAGCGGCCTATTTTCCTTTATAAACAGACCATTCTTACCGTCGAGAAGTCCCAAATGAAGTCCCTAAGCTTTGTAATCCTTGCAACTCTTTCAATTTTGGTTTTATCCGTTTCCGGATGTGATATCACAGCCACCTTGACTTCCCAAACTTGGCAGCAAAGATTTGCGCAGTTTACGTTCCATAATGGCTCGAAAAGTCCGGTGTAAGTTGTTCTTCTGATCCATGAGTCTGAGCCTCCTCTTTTCCAGCTACACCTTCGATCGTGACGGCATGGAAACCAAGGTTCGGATCACTGGAATGATGTGTAATATGAAGCCCACTATTCTCACTGTAAGTCTTTGTTTTTTAGGTGTTTCTAGTGTTTTCTGTCCATCAAATGTTGCCTATTCCACTGTTTTTGCTCTGGTTTTGCTTATTTTCGACAGATTTTCTTAATTTGTTTTGTAAAACACATTTGAAAACACAAAGTTTTAGATCTATGCAACTTATCCTGGGTCGGATACCAAGCCATGTGGATCCACACAAGCTTTCATTGAGGGATATGGAATGGTGAATTATGTGGTAAGCGTTGATTACAATTTGCTTTGTAAAGCTAGTCAGCTTTTCATTGTGAATTACCCGTTTTTGTAACTTTTCTGCCAAAAACAAGGAATCTGAAGTTTCGCAATGGAAAACTCAATTATTCTGGTCGAATTGACTACTGCTAAACTTCAAACTTTCTTTTCTATCCGTTTTCTAATGAAAAATTTGAGAAAATCGATCCAGAAATTATTACTGCGGTCACTGGAAATGGCCCTCGGCGGGTCTCGCCACGAAATCGGTTTTTTGATGTTTTCTTGTTTCCGGACCAACTTTTTTGAATTTTTTCTGATAAAAACAGATAGAAAAAAGAATTTGAAACCAAGAAATAGTTCATTCAACCAAAATTATTGAGTTTTTCATTGCGAATTTTCGAAAACTCATTTTTCATTTTCTCGGCCAAAAACACAAACTCTGAAAATGTTAGCTGAAAAACTGAACAGTTTTGGTTGAACTGACTATCAACCGGTTTCAAATTTTCTATTCTATCCAAATTCATTAAGAAAATTTGAAAAAATCTGTTCAAAATCGAGAAAACAGCAAAAAACCGAGTTCGTGGCGAGACCCGCCGAGGGCCACTTCGCGTGACCGCAGTAATATGAAAAAGTAAATAATTCTGATCAAATTGACTATTTCTAGATTCCAAATTTTCATTTTCAGATCCTAAGCGATGGAGTCTTCATGGGTGCAAAAATCGGAGTTGCTTGTGCTGCCGGGGATTGTGGAGCTGCCAGAGGCTAAAAATTTTGAAATTTTTTTCTTGTTTTTTTTTGTTTTTTTCTCAATGAAACACTTCTAAAAGGTTCCACTAAACGTTCAAATCACTATATAATCTCTAGAATTGATACATATACACTTTATAACCGGTTGAATAGTGGAAAACGGGGGGAGGTGAGAAGAGGGGAAAGTGCAACCACACACACAGCCACAGAACTACTAAACCAACACGATACTTTCTATTGCGGTTTGATCTTTTGTTTTTGAAGATTATACGTATAGGGTAAACGTTTTCATAACTACTATCAATGCAAAAAATTCAAAAAATTCAAAATTCAAAAATCGAAAAAAAAATTTTTTTTTGAAAATTTTTGAAAAAGTTGAAAAAAAAATTTTTTTTTCAATTTTCAATTTTTTGTTTTTATAAAATTTAGATTGTTATGAACATGTTTTTGTTGTTTCAAAAATTTGTTTCTGAGCTCAATTTACTCATTTTTGGGAAGTTTCAAAGTTCAGTTATACCGTTGGGTCTGACCGCGAAAGCTCGTTTTTTTTTTAAGAATTTTATAAATTTTTGCTGTGTTTTTTAAGGAAAAACTAACAAAAACAATACTCCTGAACTATTTAAACAAACAAAAACACAAGAAAATAAGTAGAAACCTGCAAAAAAACCAACAAAACCAAGTTACTAGCAAGACCGGAAAACTCCCAAAGAACACTCACTATTTCAAAGTGTTCTCTGTTTTTCCTTTGCAAATTTCTATCATTTCCACTATATTTAGGAACTTTGAACATCCTGAACACCCCATCAACACCTGACCTAATTCCAGCTACCATCAGGTGGTTGTAGGCTCCCCAACGAGTCTCACAGCGACCTTCGCCCCTTCTCCCCTCCAAAGGGCGATTCCTCTATTCATTCTCGCTTCCTCCAACACGCCATACACCTTATCAGACCACTTCTCGTACGATTCACATGAAAATTTCGAAGAGGGGGAAATGCGCGGGGAAGAAGTGGCGAGATGGGCGAGAGAGTGTGTAGTGGGTGGAGGGTGGCAGACACGCAGAGACAACCTATTTGAGGGAGCCAACGGGTGACGCCTGGCTATTTCTATGTCCTTGGCAGGTTTTGTTGCAAAGAGACTGTGTTTGTTCACAGTGCAACAGAAATTTTACTTTTTTTCACATTTTTTGCAAAAAAATTCAAAAAAAATTTTTTTCCAAAAAATTTTTTCTTCAATTTTTTGAATATTAGACTTTTGTTGGTTTTCTGATCGTTTTAGAGCTAACTAACACCATCTTAACTCTTATTTTAACTGCAAAACTCCATCCCAAGGCCCCCATAAATATGCAAATGCCCTTCGCCCCCCCGCAGACCACACTGCACTCTTCTTTCTTGCTCACACCATATGTTGACTCGCCCTTAACTTTCCGAGGTCATTTATTGATTTATATGGCTCCACTCAGCTGGCTCCGTGGAACTTTCTAGAGTTTACTCGAGTTTGAAAGTTTGAACTTGGTAAACAGCCTGGGAAACGAGAAGTTTCGAAGTTTTTGTAGAGAATATGAAATTTTAGTTGCTTTGTCTTGTTATGTTGATCTTATTTTTAAGGAAAACATTCCAAAAATCATGAAAAACCACCAGAAATCATGAAATTCACAAATTCCAGCTTCAACTTATTCAAATTCCCTCGCAAAAATTAGTGTTCGGTGGAGCGCATTTGCATAGTCATTCAAATTTTTCATTTATTTTTCAGCCATTTTTTAGCGAATTTTCGCTCTTTTTCCTTCATTTTTCCTTCATTTTCCATCGAATTTTCTGTAAATTACCCTCAAAAACTTACAAAAATGACCTTCAGCCCCATTCCACATGCTCTTTCTACACTTTCACCCATAAAACTTCAAAAAACCACCAACTCCGCCCACAAATTTCGCATCTCTTATCAATTTACATGTCTTATCAGTGTAGAATTGAGAAATGGCGTGAGAATTGCAAATAAAAGAAGCCGATTAGAAGCAGGAGGAGTGGAAAAAGTGGAAATTCCGAATTTTCTGATCGAAATTTTTTTTCCTCGGAAAATTTTCCAAAAAAAACAACTTTTTTTTCTTGTTTTTTTTTGCTTAATTCAGTTAAAACTCATTGATTAGTTTAATTTTTCAGCAAAAATGGCCTCGGACACTACACCAGTGCTCGTCAACGCCACCCTCACCGACGTGCTCACCCGGGATTGGAGCCTGCAGCAGACTGATGAGTTTATGAGCTTCTTTGTGCCTTTGAGTTTTAAGGTGAGTGTTTTGACTGAATTCTACGTGAAATTTGCGTTGAAAAAGGTGATAAACACCATTTTTTCAAAAAAATTCGGAAAAAAATTTTTTTCATATTTTTTTCCAATTTTCAATTTTTTCAAATTGCAAATCGTGATTTGAATTTTACGTAAAATTACGCATAAAGTTCGAATCAAAATAGTTGAGTTTCGACTCAATTTTTTAAACTTTCCAACAAAAAAAATTTTTGGAAAATTTTCGGAAAAAAATTGTTTTTTTCAAATTTTTTAAAACCAATTTTTCATTTTTTTTTTCAAGGTTCAGATCATAATGCAAATTTTACGTAAAATTTAAATAAATAAGTTAAATTTTGCATGCAAAAATAATTTAAAAAAAAAAATTTCGAAAAAATTCGAAAAAAAAAATTTTTTTCTCAAATTCCAAAATTCTTCAATTTTTTCAGATCATGATCGGCTACCTTGCTACCATCTATTTTGGCCAGAAACTCATGTCTCTGCGGAAGCCATTCGACCTTCAAATCCCCCTCGCTCTCTGGAACTTTGGATTCTCGCTGTTCTCCGGAATCGCTGCCTACAATCTCATTCCAGAGCTCTTCGGAATCTTTAGAAAGGACGGATTTGTTGGTAAGACTCCATTTTCTAATAGAAACCCAAAAAACTGTGAAAATTTCAGCTTCCTACTGCCAAAACGAGACGTACTACACGAACCCGATCACTGGATTCTGGGGATGGGCGTTTGTGATGTCGAAGGCTCCAGAACTCGGAGATACCATGTTTCTGGTGCTCCGCAAGAAGCCTGTGATCTTCATGCACTGGTATCACCACGCCTTGACCTTCGTCTACGCTGTTATCACCTATTCCGAGCATCAGGCCTGGGCTAGATGGTCGTTGGCTCTGAACTTGACTGTTCATACTGTCATGTACTTGTGAGTTTTGTTTTCTAACTGTTGCTAAAAAAAATTGGTAAAGATTCTTTAAAAATCGCCTAGAAAATCTAGCAAAAACCAATTTTTCTCCAAAAAAATTTCAAAAAAAAAAATTTTTTTTTTTGAATTTTTTCGAAAACGATTCTTCTAAAAAAATCACAAAACCTAAATTCAAATTGATAAAAATCAGCGGATTTTACGTTTTCAACCTGTTTTTTGCTAGTTTCTTTTCAAAATCTTGAAATTTTTCAAAAAAAAATCAAATTTAAAAAAAAAAATTTTCAAAAAAAAAATTTCTCAGAAAAGCAATGTTGAGTTAAAATCAATAAAAATCAGCGGATTTTATGTTTCTTACTTGTTTTTCGCTAGCTTCTTCTCAAAATCCAGAAATGTTTCGAAAAAAAAATCTAATTTTCCTTAAATTTTTTCGAAAAAAAATTGAAGAAAATTGTTTTTTGAACTTCTTTTTCATAAAAAATCACAAAATCAAATTCGAATTGATGAAAACTGGCAGTTTTTTTTTTTTTTGACTTCAATTTGGCTGTTTTTTTTTCAATAAAAAACGAAAAAAATTCCAGGAAAAAATCATAAAATTTTTTTTAAACAAATTTCCGAAAATGTTTTTTTCCTCTGAAAAATTTTTTCTTGTGGAACCAAAAATCATATCTGTATTCGACTTTGCTCAAAAAAATTTTGCTGATAACGGAACCAATTTTCCCTAAGTTTTGCAACAAATCGTCATGAAACCAAAAATTGATAAGAAAATTTTCCATTTACTGATAAAAAATCTCGTTCGATCAAACTAAATCCCTCTCACTTGCAGCTACTTCGCAGTGCGTGCCCTGAACATTCAAACTCCCCGCCCGGTCGCCAAATTCATCACCACCATCCAAATCGTCCAATTCATCATCTCGTGCTACATTTTCGGACATCTCGTTTTCATCAAATCCATGGATCTGGTGCCAGGATGTGCTGTCAGCTGGAATGTGCTTGCTATTGGAGGTCTCATGTACATCAGTTACTTGTTCCTGTTCGCCAAATTCTTCTACTACGCCTATATCGCCCCACCAAAGAAGGATGTGAAGAAGACGAAGAAGGCCGAGTAAAACGATCCAAAAGTGTCCAAAAAGACCTTCGAAAACGTTTATAACATACAAATTGAGCTTCTTTTACTAAAAAACACCCCGAAAACATCAAAAAACCACTAAAATTCTATTTAAAACCCATTCTGACTCATATTACGACTGCACTTTTACTTTCACTGTTACGGGCATTTCGATTTCCCCCTCTTTTTTCCAAAATTTTTTTTCGAAACTTTTTTTTTTGATTTTTTTTTCAATAAAATTGATAAAGAAACGTATTCTCGCTTTTATCTATCGATTTTCCATTGTGCAAACACGTTTTTCTTGACTAACCAAGGCTCTTGCTATTTTTATTTTTTTGCAGAAAATTCTAAAAAATTGACAAAAAAAAATTTGAAATTTTTGTTTTCTCAGTTTTTGAAAAATGCACTTATATCTTATTTCATTGGTTTTGAACAAATGATTCAGCTAGAAATAGCTAAAAAAATTCAGTTCTTCAAGAGAAATTTCGAAAAACTTGAAAAAAAATTTCGAAATTTCAAAAAAAAATTTGTGATTTTTTTTTCAAAAATTGCCGTCTCGAATGATTTTTTATGTTTTTGAATGAATAATCAACTTGAAATTAACCTAGCTCCTACAAAAACACAAGAAAAATTTGAAAAACTTAAAAAATTTGTTTCGAAATTTCAAAAAAAAATCGAAAAAATTTTTTCAATTTTTTTTTCAAAATCCCGTTTTCTAGTTGTTTTTTATGTTCCAGAATAACTAATCAACTTAAACATAAGTCAATTCCTACAAAAAACACAATAAAAACTTGAAAAATAAAAAATTTCAAATTTTCAACAACAAAAAAAATCGAAAAAAACATTTTGCTTTTTTTTCAAAAATTTCTCTCCTCGAAAGATTTTCATGTTTTAGAATAACTAAGAAACACAAAAATAACCTAGTTTCTACAAAAAACACAAGAAAAACTTGAAAAACTGAAGAAATTTTTTTTCAGTTTTCGAGAAAAAACATTTTTTTTTTCATTTTTTTAAATATTTTTTCAAATTTTAGATTCCAATGGTTTTAACAAAAATTTGGCTAATTCCAATTTTCTACGGTGTTTGTGCTATTTCTGCCACCGCTACAAAGTGAGTTTTCCACAAAGTTTCCAAAAAAAATTCTTACGAAAAATTTTGAAAAAATGCAATCGCGCTCCATTGCCAATTTCCCAGTATTTTTCTTTCAGATACTTTTTCGTGTCCCTGCTCAAAAAATACCCCACTATTCTTCCATTCCTAGCCTCTCGAGATGCCTCTTTATTCGGTGAATGCATATTTTCCCACCTCGTCACTTATTCTGCATTTTTGCGTGAGTTAAGAGTTCCCTACAGTATCCCAAGTCCGCAAACACCGAATCATACATACAGTGATGCTAATATCATATATTCGACACCGTCAAACCGTGGAATACTATGCTCATCGGTTGGAATGGGAAAATGCAACTTGGCGATGGGCGTCGACAGTAATTGCTGGAATCGGGATGTTTACGGCGTTCGGGATTACTGTAATTGCACATTGTGAGGTAAATTAGGTCTTGAAACTGATGTTGCAAAACGCTACAGTTCTTTGAAAATCGTCTGCAAACAGAAAGTTTTAGTTTTCTGGCAGTTTACGGGGTCTACAAAAAATTGGTTTTTGAAGGATTTTTTGACGGTTTTTCACCAATTTTCATGGATTTTTTTGCAGAAAATTGATTGAAAAACGCTCTAGAACTATATTTACATCTGGTTGTTACAAAAAACCGTTCAAAAATCGGTTAAAAACAGCCGAAAACCCCCTGAAAAACTCCAATTTCGCATTGACCCTCACTGCCTACAGTACCCCTCGTTTAAAGGCGCATGCCCATTTTTCTAAACCAAATTTCCGCGAATTTTTTGTTTTTAGGACTCAGAACTCGCGATTGTGCATGATTACGCAGATACAGTGGCATTTGTGTTCGGATTATTGTACGCGTGGTCACAAGCAGTGTTGACATGGGCGCTGGTGCCCAGAATGTGTACTTTGAGAGTTTGTATCTTTCGATTTGCAATTTGTCTCGTTGAAACAGTCGCTTTTATCTTTTGTGAGTAGTTTACACGTTGATCTGACCTACTTTTCAAATCTAGACCGTTACGCGAAAAACGACCCGAACCTCAGTCCACCGTGGCTATTGGAGGCCAGTTTATGGATCATTGCGGGTAAGTTTTCAGGAGTTTTTGACTGTTTTCAAGTTCTATGAGTGTTCACAGACTTTCAAAACTACAGTAACCCATTACAGTATGCTTCCACGTCTTCATAATCACGTTTTTCATCGAACTCCGCTTCTCCTACCTCCACAGCCCCAAAGTCATTTTTGTGAGAGCTGAAGAGCAAATGGAACCGATTCTAACTGATGATAATGATGTAGAGGATGAATTTAATAATAATTTATCAACATAAATTATAATAAGTCTTAAAAATCTACTACATCTCTCAAAAAACAGTCTTCAAATATACATATAAAATTTGGTCGTTTGGGGGTCTCTTCTTGGCCGGATTTGATTGGGAGAGGGATTGGAATTTGTTACAAGAACTCGTCATGGGGAAAAACAATAATTTTAGAAAAAAATCCATAAAATTGTAGACAATTCAGCCGGATTTCTTCAACTTTCTATCACCGGGACAGTGTTTACACGTGAACGGACAGTAGGATTTCATGACGAAGAAGAATGAGGCGCGGGTGCAGTATTGTGCAAAGTGGGGACAGTCGGCGAAGTGGTCGACGCATTCTGGAAGGTGTAAAAATGATAAGAACTTTTTGAAAAAAAAAAGAAAAAATGATAAGCCCAATGCGGGGCTCGAACCCGCGACAACCAGATTAAGAGTCTGGTGCTCTACCGACTGAGCTAACCGGGCGGCGAGAGAACTAGGTCGGCGGGCTGTAGACATACCCGCGGGAAGCGGCGGCCTGGGGAGGTTTTGGTAAACGAGGTGTATGTGTTGAAAAAGTTAGGAACTACTTGGAACTACTTACTTTCCCCATTTTCCACTGGTTTCTTGTCTCCAACTTGTGGTACAAGAAGTTGTGGCTGCTCAGTAGTTGGCTTCAACTTCTCCTTCTTCTTCGCCTTGCATTGGTAGAGTTTATTGATCTGGAAAAGCAAGTTTTTCGACGGTTTCTTCTTCTTTGTTTTCTTTTGCAAAAAACCGAACAAACCTTGATAATATCCAGCGGCGAAAGGTCCTGCGCGGTACCTATAACCTGTGTAAACCCATCCTGAACAGTTTCTATCGTATTCCTTCCATTCCTCGAGAACGCCGTGCTATCATAGTGCATGATGGACTTGTAGTCGTAGTTCTCGCCTTGCAAGTCCTAAACACTCACTTTTTTTGGTGTTAAATTGACCATTATCAGTTGTTTAAACAAAGGAGAGGAGAGATGAGACAAGCCGCCGAAAAGGAACGGATCAGACAGGTTGTGGCGGTGTGTTTGCAGACTTCTGCTGCCAAACACCAAGATCAATAGATTACTCAGCAGGTAATGGCAAAAGTGGACTGGTTTTGATGAGAACAACACGAATGAGTCATTCTAGCTCTAACACACCTGCAGCACAGCGGATATCTTGTCAAACTGCGACTTCATGCCCGGCAAAATGTTATCCCACAATATGCGAATATGATCGTCGCGATCTGCAAAGAACACAAGCAAGAGCAAACATTGTCTGTTTTCGGTTTCACGCCTAAAAACAACGAACCGGCTCTCGAGTGCTCGTGCCAGAAACCGACAGAGTGCATCAGCTCGTGGACGATGATCTCGTGGAAGAAGCAACCGCGTCCCAACGAGATTTCTTGTTTTCCACCGGTACGACCGACTTGGGAGTAGCATCTGAAACAATGGAAAGAGAAAATGGATGTTTAGATCAGTTGGAATTCCTCAACTCACCCATAACCCTTGACAATGTTCAAGTAGTCCGTTTGCCCTTCTCGCTTCTCAAATCGAATACACGTGCTTCTCCGATAGCTATCAAACGCCTTCTCCAAAATTTTTACCTCTGTTGGAGCTGAAAATGTCAAATTATTTACTGGAAAGTACGGTCTCAAAAGGAGGGCCGACTGGACTCACTCACAGAAAGCCGAGTCCATCTCGTAGGGAATCACTCCGTTTTCCCAGGTCAATTGCTTGTTTTTTAGGGCATTGAATAGCACGGGACCTTCCTGGAATACGGGGTTTTGAGAAAAGTAGAGGCCGTGGCCGAGTTTTGGGGGCCGTGGCCTAGAAATCCGCGCGGCCGTCAAAAAACAGCGAGCTGGTTTTCGCTTGAATTTTGCTTGATTTCGAGCGATTTTCTTGGTTTTTTTCGTGAAAAACAATGAAACAGACTGTTTTCTTTATGTTTTCACAAAAAAAACTGAGAAAAAATAGTTGAAAAGGGGAAAAAAAGAGACAAAAACTGCAACCAACTTTTGTGTGACAGTTTGAGGCCCGGCTAGGGTTTGCCTTCATTTTGTTCATTTTCGGTCGTTTTTTTAAAGATTTTTCTGTTGAAAACAATAAAACAAACTGTGTTCTTTTTGTTTTCACAAAAAAAACGCAAAAAAAACTATTGAAAATGAGCAAAACAGAGGCAAAACTGTAATCACTGGTTTTTCTGTAGGTACTCGGGTTCCTCTCATAATTCTGCTCAATTTCCACAGTTTTTCTCAATTTTTCTTGCTCAAACAATAAGAAAACAGTTTTCCTAACATTTTCACAACAAACTACAACAAAAACCGTCAAAAAACAAGTACTCACCGGTAATTTGAGAAGGTTCGGATCGATGCCATCAATGTCTCCTTGGAACTTTCCTAAAGTCCAAAGGATTAGGTCTCTATTTGAAAAATTGGTCAACATACCCGAATTCTGCCACTCATGATGCACTGCTCGATGTTCTTCTGGGATATAACTGGAGAAACTTCGAAAAATGTCGGCTGCCGGTTGACCCGTGGCAAACTGTATAAGGATGACGACCAGCAGCATGGCCTATAAGATTAGGACCACCAATGTCTGGGGAGAAGAAGAGAATAAGAAAGGGGAAAGGAGGAGGATAGGGTAGAGATGTGACGTAAAGAAGAGGGGAGAGAGAACCGGAATGCCCGGATGCTTGCTGGCGATGCTCCTCCGAGTCGAAGAGAGAGAGAGGAGAGATGGGGACACGTGTCAAAAGTGTATACACACTGTCCGTCTCCGCGCGGTATGCTCGCGGAGCCCCCAGCAGCAGCTCTTTTTGTTTCCGTTTCTCCCGACACACACAACACGAAGTGTCAGTCCCCAGCAGAACACTGTGAATGGATCGGGCTGGTCGGCCGGCCGAGCCGAACAACAATAATTCACGAATGCAAGAGAGGAAAGTGCAAAACGTTTCGGAGCTGAGCATTCGGAGGTTCGGCGACTCCAAGAGCCGACCAATGTTTGAGTTTCGAAATAGAATGAAATGGAGATATCGCGCCGCCGAATGGGAGTTCTATGTTCGTTTTGACTGCGGCACCCAGGTTTCAAGTGGTCTGGGTGGAGGGATGGCAGATTATAGGCTCTTCAGATTGTTTTAGGGGTGTTTTGATAGTGTCTGTCCGTAAATCGGTGCCCTCGAGTCCGTGGCAGCAGGTTCACCGTTTTTGCCTTCATTTTGCTCATTTTCGACCATTTTTCTTAAACTTTTTGTAAAAATCATTTAAAAAGACCTTTTTCTGAATGTTATCATAAAAAAGTTTGAGAAAAATTGTTGAAATAGAGCAAAATGAAGGCGAAAACAATCAACCGCGCGAGCCGCCACCGCCGCGAAGAAATTTCAGAGGTTCACCGTTTTTGCCTTCGTTTTGCTTATTTTTGATGTTTTTTCTCAAACTTTTTTGTAAAAACTATTAGAAAATCGTGTTTTTGAATGTTTTCATAAAAAAGTTCGAGCAAAAAGGTTCAAAATGAGCAAAATAAAGGCGAACACAATCAACCGCGCGAGCCGCCACCGCCGCGAAGAAATTCCAGAGGTTCACTGTTTTCGCTTTCATTTTGCTCGTTTTTGACCATTTTTCTTAAACTTTATTGTAAAAAACATTTGAAAACACAGTTGTCTAAATTTTTTCACAGAAAAATTCAAGTAAAACTGTCAAAAACATGCAAAATCAAG
Source organism: Caenorhabditis panamensis (assembly GCA_900883565.2). Taxonomy (NCBI): domain Eukaryota; kingdom Metazoa; phylum Nematoda; class Chromadorea; order Rhabditida; family Rhabditidae; genus Caenorhabditis; species Caenorhabditis panamensis. The sequence continues at coordinate 38,440 of LR537824.1, read as the reverse complement.
GCGAAAACAGTTAACCAAGGGCGCACGCCGCCGCGGCCATGGACTCGGAGGCACCAATTGACGGACTGACAAAAACAGAAAACATCATAAAAACTTCATTTTTATCACCACAAATCTATTATAATCACAAGTTCCAGGTCTCAAAGACTCAACGAGTATGCGCAAAGACGTTGGGGAGATTCACTGACGGAACCTTCTCCTCGTTGTTCTTCTTTCCAGCATTCACAATGCACCACTCGAAGAACTTCTTGATCGGTGACACCTCGGCCTTCTCCAAAAGCAACTGATAAGTCAGATTGAAAGTCGCCATTTGTCCCGCCATCGAGCTCTCTTCCATAAATCCAATCAGGAACACCATCGGCTTGATATGCTTCTGGACAATGGGCGCTGGGAAGGTGGGGACGTTGTTGGCAAGGGGTCTCCATTCCTTGTGGGTAATGGCTCCGAGAGCATTGAAGATTGGTCCAAAGCATTGCAGATTGGTCGGCGCGTCGTTGGAAGTGATGTAGGCGACGTGGACTCCTTCGAGAATGCTATAGTCCTGAAAAGAAACAAAGGATTCCAGGAGTTCAAGGGGTCCAGGCAACTCACTCTTCTGTTCAGAGCCACCTTGAGTTTGTCAATCTTTTGCTCTTTTCCATTGAGCATAATCGTGGTGATCCGGTTCTCGTAGTCCTTCTCAAACAACTTCTCGTCCTTCAAACACGCTTCCACCCATTCAGTACTCATCAAAAGTCGTGGATTGATAATGTTGCTCATGGCAAGCATCAAATCGACTCCTTCTCCGTCGAGATACACAATTCTGTCTTCTCCAGTTATCACAACGACATGAGTTGAGTAGAACTTTGCAGGATCCGGTTTGGTGGTTGGGAACTTCTTGTAGAACTGTTCGGCGAGTGGATTGTCTGCCGGAGAGAACACAAACTTTTTCTCTTCTTGCTTGATTGCGTACATGGCTGGAAGAGATACTTTGCGTTGTTACTCAAGAATGATTGCAAGTATCAAAAAGTTGTAAACTACATTAATGTTCTTCAGGTTTTGCGCTACAATTTTGTAGTTGACAACTTTTCGGTATCTCTTATCACTTCCGAGATATCAGTCTTCTAATCCACTCACTTTCCGTGACTTCTTTCGTCTCGTACTTCTGCAGCAACTTGGTGATCTTCTCGTGGTTCTCATGCGTTTTGAAGGTGTCACAAATCTCCAAAGCCGTTTTTCCAGCCACGTCCTTCAACTTGGGATCTGCTCCATTCTGCAGGAACAGTTTGATGACCTTTGGGTTCTTGGCGAGCACAGCATGATGGAGAGCGGGTTTTCCTTCCACTGAAAAGAAGAGGAGTGAGTGGGATTCATCAACTTCAATGTCTTACAGTAGAAGTTGACCATTCTGATCTGAAGGAGTCTCTGAATCTCGATCATATCGTCTTCTTTGGCGAGTTTGGCAAGATTAGAGTTATCGTCGTAGGGACCATAGCGTAGAGACGGCTGAAAGATGGAATTGACTGGTTGAATGAGTCTTTTTCGAGCAACAACTCACCTGATACGCCCACCACTTCTCCTTCTCTTTGTACAACTCCTCATTGATCGCTTGCTTCTTCTTCTCCTTTTCTCGTTTCTTCATGTAGATGAAACCATAGCCGGCACCACCAAGAAGAGCCAATCCTCCAACTGCTCCGAGTCCGATGAACAGCAACGTGTTATCGGAGCCACTGAAACGAGATGTTATCGGTTTCCTAGAGATGTGAATCGCTTACTCTGAACCCTGAGCCGCAGGAGCTGGAGTGGCTCTTGTGATCCCGAAGAGATCATCGAAGAACTGTTGGATCGGCTCCAAGACGTATGAAGCCGCGACAAAGTTTGCTCTGTGAGCGACAAAGTCCAAGTCGAGTTCACTGCACTGTTTGAAATTGCCAGCCATCGTCTTCACCTTTGGATCCGGATTGGTGGCCAAGGTTTGGGAGATTGGATTGTCAAAGAGTTTGGCGTCAATTCTCGTCGATGCAATGTTGCTGGCTTCCGCAAAAACAGCTTCAAACGACGTCAACAGTTCCATGTTGTGTTTCGGAAGCAGATCCGCCATGTTCTTCGTCTTCGTGACAATCTCCTTGAGCGTCTTCTTCGTGTCCTTCTTCCACGCATTCTGAGCTCCAGGGATTCCAGCAATGATCTGATCAACTTGAGCAGTGGTTCCGGAAATTGCCAGGATCTTTCCTTCCTTCAATTGAATGTTCTTCAACTGTCGGAGTGATTCCACGGCTCTTCCCAACTCTGAATTGACTCTCTCAAGGTTTGGCAGACTGTTGAGTCGGGATCCGGGACTTGCTCGACGTCTTCTCCGTCTTCCAGCTGGTGGTTTTGGAGTTGTCGCAGTGGCAGTAGTTGTCAAGGAAACAATCAACTTCTGAGCATCAAGAATTGCTTGGAAGTAGGCGTCAGCAGTCGTCAACTTGGTGTTAGCTTCGGTGATCTTCTTTCCGTACGTGTCCACTTTCTGCATGTTCTCATAGACCAGATCTGCCTTGTGGTTGTTCAGACAAGTAAGGACAATAGAGAGTTGCGTTTGTTGGATACTTTCGAGCATGTTCTTGACAGTGTCCCATTTGGTGAAGCTTTTGATGAAGGTGAACACGTTGCTCTTCTTCACTTCCTTCAATTGTGATTCGTAACTTCTGATGAATGCTGGGAGATTCTTCAACTCAGCAATCCCAAGAACGTCATTCCAAGCAGTCGTCGTCGTAGCATCATCTGACTGATCATTGAGATTCTCTACCGTGTCCTTCAGCTTCACAACTGCATCGTAGTTCTCTTTGTACTTGTCAGCTTTCCGGATCGTTCCATTCTTCCCAACTATCGCAGTCAATTGATCCACTCTAGTCTTCACTTCATTTGCAAAAGTGACCAGCTCCTGGAAGTCTTCGAAAGGTGGTACTGTAGTGGCTTCTTTGAGATCCGCGAGACAGATATTCGGTTCCGTGACAGACTTCTTGATCTCTTGACTTTCAAACTTCCGATACTCATTGAACACCTCCGAAGCCAGATTCCTCAGATCCACAAAGTCCGTCTTGGGCTTCGAATCCGTCGTCACATCCTTCCAGACACTAATCATGTTTGTGACCTTCGAATGGAAGTCAATAAAAGCTGCAAAGTCCTTCACATCAATCGTCTTTCCCTCTGCTCCTGCAATCTTCGGAAACGCCTTCACATCGTCCTTGATCTTTGCCATGTCGCTGATTCCTTCGGCGAATCCGATGGTGAACTGTTTCGGGTGACCGATTGGGATGTCGGAAGTGGCCAGAAGAGTCTTGTTGGCTTCGTTGATCATTGGAGAGAGGTACGAGTACGTGGAACTGAGATCAGTGATCCGGGTGTATCCTGCGGAGAGAGCGGCGATGTCAGTCTTGAGAGCAGTGATGACGGTCTTGTTTTGGATGAACGATTGGTAGCTTTTGACAAGATCAGTGATGGTTTTGACTTGATCCGTTAGCTTGACCATTTCCAGCAACGCCACGTGGTTTTCTTCGAACTTATCGACCGAATCAATCACAAGAAGTCCCTCGAAAAGTTCTTTGGTTGCTAGTAAGCCTTCTCGCATTGTTTTAGCGTCGGGAGTCGGGCTGGCGTCGTAGATGGCTAACTTCGCAGCAAACGGTTCGCAGTCTTTCGTACTCAGAACGTGTACTACATAATTCTTCACAGTAACACTGTGTCGCTTGAAAGGTTCCGTCGGATCCTGAGGCACCGAGTTCTTCAGATCTCCCTCCCAAAACGTCTGCAACACTTCCATTCCACTCTTCAACGCATCCAAATCTCCAGATTGAACACCGGTAGCTTTCGCCAAAAACTCGTCTCCGGCTTTTTTGAAACTGTCCTTCGCCGATTGGACATCCAATGCGGAAACCTTCCAAATAGAGTCTGTCGGAACATTGAGCAACTCGGCGGTGATGTTGACAGCTTCTTGAGGATGCAAACTGAGTTGCGATTGAATCGCCATTCCATTGATTACATGCGAGACAACTGTTAGTGGTTTTATGGCCAAGTCTAGATTGCTTGCTGAAAAGAAGGATGGTAATAGTTGAAGAACGTCTAATTGAACTAACCAAGCAACTGTTTATTTTTAACTAAACAGATTGCGCAGAAAATGAGTAGAACCACTTGTGAAGCTCTCATGGTTTTCTCTGAAAGTTTTATACCTTCTTTGGATGCCGCGGGATTCGAAAAACTTACCCAGAGAACGTTTGCTATTCGAAAAGTCACTGGAGAGGCTCAACCACGAACTGAACACTGGTGTGAAATCCTTATCTCCCTCCAACGGGGAACTGATAAGATAAGAAAGCCAGCGTGTCAAAGGTCGGGGTAACGTGTTAGGGTAGCATGCCAAGGTCAGGGCAAGGTAATGTCAAACGGTTTTCATGACCTTCCAGGCGTTATCAGCCTTTATCAGTAGCCTCCACGTCATTTCTCTGTCACCGTGATCTCTCCGAACGTCTTCAACATCATCTACATCATCTACCACCTTTTCCGCTACGGATAGAACTTCCAAAGTCCATTCTAGCCCAGAAAACATTGAGAAAACGATAAATTACATAGAAATTACTAGTCAAACGTTTATTATACAATCTGTAACATGAACACTCAATTGGTATGAGCAAAGACATTGGCGAGTTCGACTTGCGGCACCTTCTCCTCGTTGTTCTTCTTTCCAGCAGACACAATGCACCACTCGAAGAACTTCTTGATCGGTGACACCTCGGCCTTCTCCATCACCTTTTCATACGTCATACTGAAGATGGCCAATTGACCGGCCATTGCGTTTTCTTCCTGAAACGAAACTTTGCATTGGAGCCCTGGAACTTCTAGTTACCATGAATCCAATCAGGAACACCATCGGTTTGATGTGCTTCTGGACAATGGGTGCTGGGAAAGTGGGGGTTTCCTTAGCTAGTGGTTTCCATGAGAAGTGGATTGTGGCCCCGAGCGCATCAAAGATTGGTCCGAAGCAGTTAGCATTGGTCGGAGCGTCGTTAGCGGTGAGATAGGCGACGTGGACTCCTTGAAGGATATTGAAATCCTGAAAAGAAACAAGGGATTCCATCGTGTTAGGGGTCCAGGCAACTCACTCTTCTATTCAGAGCCACCTTGAGTTTGTCAATCTTTTGCTCTTTTCCATTGAGCATAATCGTGGTGATCCGGTTCTCATAGTCCTTCTCAAACAACTTCTCGTCCTTCAGACACGCCTCCACCCATTCAGTACTCATCAGAAGGCGTGGATTGATGATATTGCTCATGGCAAGCATCAAATCGATTCCTTCTCCGTCGAGATACACAATTCTGTCTTCTCCAGTTATCACAACGACATGAGTTGAGTAGAACTTTGCAGGATCCGGTTTGGTGGTTGGGAACTTCTTGTAGAACTGCTCGGCGAGTGGATTGTCTGCCGGGGAGAAAACAAACTTCTTCTCTTCTTGCTTGATTGCGTACATGGCTGAAAAGGGGGATCACTTTCGAGATGTCATTCGCCAAATTCCACTCACTTTCCATGACTTCTTTCGTCTCGTACTTCTGCAACATCTTGGTGATCTTCTCGTAGTTCTCATGCGTTTTGAAGGTATCACAAATCTCCAAAGCCGTCTTTCCAGCCACGTCCTTCAACTTGGGATCTGCTCCATTCTGCAGGAACAGTTTGATGACCTTCGGGTTCTTGGCGAGTACAGCATGATGGAGAGCAGGTTTTCCTTCCACTGAAAAGAAGATAAATGAGTTGAAATTGTGTGCTTTTGTGTCTTACAGTAGAAGTTGACCATTCTGATCTGAAGAAGTCTCTGAATCTCGATCATATCGTCCTCTTTGGCGAGTTTGGCAAGATTTGAGTTATCGTCATAGGGACCATAGCGTAGAGACGGCTGATACGCCCACCACTTCTCCTTCTCCTTGTACAACTCCTCATTGATCGCTTGCTTCTTCTTCTCCTTTTCTCGTTTCTTCATATAGACAAAACCATAGCCGGCACCACCAAGCAAAGCCAATCCTCCAACTGCACCGAGTCCGATGAACAGCAACGTGTTATCGGAGCCACTGAAACAGAATGTTATTGGTTTCCTAGAGATCGGAATCGCTTACTCTGAACCCTGAGCCGCAGGCGCTGGAGTAGCCCTTGTGATCCCGAAGAGATCGTCGAAGAACTGTTGGATTGGTTCCAAGACGTACGACGCCGCGACAAAGTTTGCTCTGTGAGCGGCAAAGTCCAAGTCGAGTTCACTGCATTCCTTGAAATTGCCAGCCATCGTCTTCACCTTCGGATCCGGATTGGTGGCCAAGGTTTGGGAGATTGGGTTGTCAAAGAGTTTCGCGTCAATTCTCGTCGAGGCAATGTTGCTGGCTTCTGCAAAAACAGCTTCAAAGGACGTCAACAGTTCCATGTTGTGTTTCGGGAGCAAATCCGCCATGCTCTTCGTCTTCGTGACAATCTCCTTGAGTGTCTTCTTCGTGTCCTTCTTCCACGCATTCTGAGCACCGGGGATTCCAGCAATGATCTGATCAACTTGAGCAGTGGTTCCGGAGATTGCCAGGATCTTTCCTTCCTTCAACTGAATGTTTTTCAACTGTCGGAGTGATTCCACGGCTCTCCCCAACTCTGAATTGACTCTCTCGAGGTTTGGAAGACTGTTGAGACGGGATCCGGGACTTGCTCGACGTCTTCTCCGTCTTCCAGCTGGTGGTTTTGAAGTTGTCGCAGTGGCAGTAGTTGTCAAGGAAACAATCATCTTCTGAGCATCGAGAATCGTTTGGAAGTAGGCGTCAGCAGTCTTCAACTTGGAGTTGGCTTCGGTGATCTTCTTTCCGTAACTGTCCACTTTCTGCATGTTCTCATAGACCAGATCTGCCTTTTGGTTGTTTAGACAGGTAAGGACAGTGGAGAGCTTCGTCCCCTCGATACTTTGCAGCATATTCTTGGCAGTGTCCCATTTGGTGAAGGTATTGATGTACTCAAACACACTGTCATCCTTTTCGGCTTTCAGCGACGTTGCGTAGCTTCTAATGAATGCCGGAAGACTCTTCAGTTCGGGAATTGCAAGAACGGCATTCCATGCATCTGTCACTTTCGTGTCGTCAGATTGTGAATTCAGGACTTTGACCGTGTTCTTCAGCTTCACCACTGCACTGAAGTTCTCCGTGTACTTGTCTGCTTTCCGGATCGTCCCATTCTTTCCAACTATCGCTGTCAATCGATCCACTCTAGTCTTCACTTCATTCGCAAAAGTGACCAGCTCCTGGAAGTCGTCGAAAGATGATGCTGTTGTGGGTTCTTTGAGATCCGCGAGACAGGTATTCGGTGTCTTGACGGACTTTCCAATCTCTTGACTTTCAAACTTCCGATACTCGTTGTACACCTCCGAAGCCAGATTCCTCAGTTCCACAAAGTCCATCTTGGCCTTCGAATCCGTCGTCACATCCTTCCAGACACTACTCATACTTGTCACCTTCGAATGGAAGTCGATGAACGCCGCGAAGTCCTTCACATCAATCGTCTTTCCCTCGGCTCCTGCAATCCTCGGAAACTCCTTCACATCGTCCTTGATCTTTGCCATGTCACTGATTCCTTCTGCGAATCCGACGGTAAACTGTTTCGGGTGACCGATTGGGATGTCGGAAGTGGCCAGAAGAGTCTTGTTGGCTTTGGTGATCATTGGCGAGAGGTACGAGTACGTGGAACTGAGATCAGCAATCTGGGTGTATCCTGCGAAGAGGGCAGCGATGTCAGCCTTGAGAGCAGTGATGACGGTCTTGTTTTGGATGAACGACTGATAATTTGTGACGAGGTCAGTGATGGTTCCGACTTTTTCCGGCATGGTGGACAACTCGAGCAGCGGTTTGAACTTATTTTCATATTCGTTGATGAGAGACATCATGTCGAATAGAACGTACCCCAGCAATGTTTTGCTTTCCAGCAAAGTGCTCAACTTCTTCGCTTTGTCAGGAGTTGTCGTAGTGTCGTAGAGGGCCAAGTTAGTTGCAAACTTTTCACAGTCGTCCGTTTTCAAAATAGTCCTTGCTTCCACAGTATCTACCGGTTGCTGTAAAGGCGCTGTCGGATCCTGGGGCACCGAGTTCTTGAGATCTCCTTCCCAAAACGTCCTCAACACTTCCATTCCACTCTTCAACGCATCCAAATCTCCAGATTGAACACCGGTAGCTTTCTCCAAAAACTGGTCTCCGGCTCTTTTGAAACTGTCCTTTGCCGATTCGACATCCAATGCGGAAACCTTCCAAATAGAGTCTGTCGGAACATTGAGCAGTTCGGCGGTGATGTTGACAGCTTCTTGAGGATGCAAACTGAGTTGCGATTGAATCGCCATTCCATTGATTACATGCGAGACAACTGTTAGTGGTTTTATGGCCAAGTCTAGATTGCTTGCTGAAAGAGATTGTTTGGGGAAGGGCGCTTCACTGAACTCTCTTACCTGGCAACTGTTTATTCTTAACTGAACAAATTGCGCAGAAAATGAAGAGAACCACTCGTAAAGCTTTCATAGCTTACTCTGAAATGGTCGTACCTTCTTTGAATGCCGCCGACTTTGCAAAACTTACCCAGAGGGCTCAACCACGAACTGAACACTGGTGTGAAATCCTTATCTCCCTCCAACGGGGAACTGATAAGATAAGGAAGCCAGCGTGTCAAGGGTTAAGGTCAGGTTAAGGTCATGTCAGGCCGATTCCGTGACCTTTCCGGCCTTATCAGTCTCTTCTAATCACCCTCCACGTCATTCCCATCTCACCATGATCTCTCCTCTCGTCTACAACATCATCTACACCGTCTGCACCACACTGATCATCCGGCACCTCTACCGCTACTTCACCACTCCCAAAAGTCCTGTGGTACAGCCTCCAATACCAGCAGGGTATCCGCCGAAGGTAAGCATTTCCAAATTTGATCCAGGGACCCTCTAGATTTCAGGGTGGTATCCGGTACTACATAGAAGAGGTGAACGAGTACATGCCGCGACCGGGATACGGAAAGAAAGCCAGAAAAGGGAAGGTGTACAACAGCGACAAGCGATGTGGGATGTATGTGGAGACGAGGACGGAGACGGTCGACTATGGAGAGTTCTTTGTGAAGAAGACTAGGATTGTCTGCCATTGTTGATCGGTTTTGTGTTCAGATAAGAGTATTGCAAGAATAGCAATCAAAAAATCCTAGATCATTTTTTTAAAAAATAAATTTGCATGATAAAACTCTGGTTTACTATGTATACTACACGGTTTTTTTACTCTGCAAGCGAAAATGATGTTTAGAATGCTCCAAATGATCCAGAATATGGTAGAAGAGCTACAGTAATCCTGTCAAAATCTGAAAACCCATTGGATGCTAGGATTGTCGACTCAAATGCCAGATACTCTTTTGTAATGACCATCCCGCCTAGATCAATTCATACTGTTGTTTGGGATAAGAGAAAATGACCAAATTACTAAAACAATCGCCTTTATGTACAATTCATGCAAAAGTTCACAGAACTCATGGTAACAACTAGTACTTCAAAATCTCTTTGATCAAAGCTATGGAACTTGTCTTGTAAGACCCTCCAAAATGATTCCAATGATTCAAATTATGATACAACTTATAAAGAGCAACACGCTGCTCTTTTTCTTCTTTGGCTCCGCCCACAACCTTGTCATATTCTCGCTCAAAGTCCGGGGTCCAGCCGCCTGAAAATTTTTTTGTAAAATTTGACTAGGAATAGATGGGAATAGGTTATTCTGAACTGTTTGTGTCAAATTTCATGAGAAAAATTGAAAAAATTGACCATAAACCCCAAAACCCTTCAAAAAACAAAGTTCATGGCGAGACCCAATGGTAGTACTGAAGATGTCTAACTTTGTGAAAAGTGGTTGGAACGAGCTCAAAAATGATATCCAAAACGTTGAAAGCATATCAAACAAGATTCAAGTGTTTTTAGAGAAAATTTTTCAACTTTGAAAAAAAAAATTTTTCGAAAATTTTCGAAAAAAAAATTTTTCAAAAAAAATTTTTTTTTAAATATCAATTCAAAAAACTCACCAAACATGCTCATAATCCCAAACTCAAAATCCGCATCTGAATAACTAGCAGACGGATCAAAAATCACTGGAACGACTTCTTCTTCAGGATCCTCAGAAACCCTCGTCATACTCCAATTCCCACCCCATAAATCTCCATGTATCAATGAAGGAACAATGTTTTTTCGACTCGATAATAGTTTTTCAGTTTTGCAATACAATCCACTTGCAATATCCAACAATTCTCGGTCCCCAAAGTGCTCAATTAGCCGATCAATTTGGGGTTTTAGGCGGTTTTTGAGAAAAAAGTCCTAAATCCGGAAAACGATGGTTTCTGGAGGTTTTTTTGGACTTACTGGCCAATTTTCAGTCCATGTATTGTCCTGTGGAAGTCGCCCACAACAAGTTGGCACGTGGAATCCAAAGTTTTCAGTGGAAAAGTGAAATCCTGGATCTTCATCAGAAGTACCACCTTCCCAACTCCCACAAGAAGATCCACTGAGAAAACTAGACCTTCGGAGATTTTGAGCCAAGAGTTCAGAATTCTTCATGTGCATTCTGAACTTTACAATTGAGAAAAAAATTTCCAAGAAAAATTATCTTTGCTCACTTTCCAAGTTGATGCCCTAACATCCCCCAATCTTTGCGGTGTTGGAAGTCAATGTAACTGGTTATGAGGGCGGTGGAATCTGAAACAGAAGGGATTCAGGACTGTGTCTATTTCTATGGGATCTTTCAAGATGATTCGAATGATTCAAATTATGATGATACAACTCATAAAGAGCAATTCATTCAAAAGTTCACAGAACTCATCGTAACTACTAGTACTTCAAAATCTCTTTGATCAAAGCCATGGAATTGGTCCTGTAGGACCCTCCAAAATGATTCCAATGATTTATGTAAATTATGATACATTTCCTGAAGAGCAACATGCTGCTCTTCTCCTTTTTTGGCCCCGCCCACAATTTTTCATATTCTCGCTAAAAGTCATGGGTACAACACCGAAAATTTTCAAGAGATGTATCTGGACCTTGATTCAGAGAATGTCCTACATCTTCAAAGACATTACGACCCTTTCTACATAAACTGAAACTTTCCGCCCTCTTCAACAAGTTCTAGAAAACTTCACAGAGCTTCGGAAAAGTTCAGAAAGTCCTTGAAGCGGCGAGTTTTTCTGTTTTGACTTTTGAAGTTTATAAATTCCAGATAATTTTTGGATGCCCTAGAACTTTCCAACAAACACTAGAAGTTTTCATAGAGCTTCATGATGATCTTCAGAAGATCCTGAAAAGGGGCTTCCAAAAATCCAAAGCGTCCAAAATTTTCTGAAAATCACTGAAAAAGCACCAGGATGATGTCGAGACAATTACTGTAGTATCAAATTGATTCTTGAATTGTCTGGACGATCGAGAACCTTTCAAGGAATGTCAAAGGGCTTCGAAATTTCTAGATGTGTTTTCGAAGTTTTCCGATGCTTCAATGATCTTGAACATCAAAAACGTTCTGAAACTCCTCCTGGATTCTGAAAGAGTTCCGGACAAGCTGAAGAAGCTTTTGAAGGTTCTGGAAGCTCAAAAACCTTCCAAAAAGTTGGAGATAACATCAGAGGGTTTCAGGGATCCTCAGAAAGACCCAGAAGGTGGGAATGGGCTTTTGAAGCTTCTAGAAACTTTGGAATCACTGAAAAGGGTCAAGAACTGCTCGAACGAAAAGCCAGAAGTTTCTAGAAGCTGTACAACATTACAGGGATCTTCAGATTCTTACCCTTTTCCTTCACAATCCCAATCGGCTTTGGACACATGATGGTTCCAGTTGCCTGGATTGCTTTCAGAGATTCATATTCTCCATTCACCAAATCTTCGTCCTATAAATTTTGAATCCAGATTGTCAAAAAAACAATTCCTAAAGTACCCCATATTTCAAAAACATTTTTCCTTGCTCCGATTGTATCAAGTTAGATCTCAAAATCTGTAGATTTTGGAGTCCTAGCTGGTTTTCAATGGCGTTTTGCATCTGAACTCTTCAAATTTTGAATCTAATCTAATCTATCCTAAACTACAGAAGATAGTACCAGGTGTAACGCACACAAGGTAATACCAGAAAAACGGTCAAAAAACATGGGAAATACAATACATTTTTCTTTCAACAGATGTGGGAGTTTGATTTTTGCACAGAAATTTGGGGGAAATAGAAATCAAAGAATCAAATTCAAATTTGGCACAAGAGAATGGGTTATGGTAGGTAGAAAAGGGACCGGATTACGGTAGAAATGGCAATTTTAGAGAAAAGGAATGGTTAGTGAAGGATAAATACAGATTATTTGGGGAATTTTTGGGGGGAACAGGGACATTTTGAACTATCACAACCAAAGTGTCAAGTGGAAAAATTGAAAAAAAAATGTGCAAAAAAAAATTTTTTTTTTCGCGAAATTTTTCAAATTCCACTCGACCACCTAGGGGAATCAGGGGGAGAATGTACATTTTGCAAATGGTTTTGGGTTTTTGATCACATTTTCTTGGTTCTTGGAGATTTTGAATGGAGTTGAGCGAACGTCTTTTCGAATCGATTCGATGGGAACACTTTGATGAGGAGACGTTCGAGGAGGACGTATAGGAGACGGCGGTTGAGGTTTTTGTTTTGGAACGCTTCGGTGATTGTGTTGATTCCCTAAAATAAGGATTTTTGAAAAAAAAAAGTTTTTTTTTGAAAATTTTTTTTTCAAAAATTTTCATTTTTTTTCGAATTCGAAAATTCTGTTAGATTTCTTCATTTTTTTGTGAAAACAGATAGAAAGTAGGATTTGCAGCCTAGAAATAGTCAATTGCGCCAAGATTTCTGAGATTTTATAGAAAATTTTCAAATTTCCTGTTTTTGGCCGAAAAAGTACAAAAATGGGTGATTCGCAATGAAAAACTGACTAATTTTGGTCAAATCGATTGTTTCTAGGTTCCAAGCCTCCTTTTCTTATAATTTTGCAACTAAATTTTTGAAAAAATCGACTTAGAAAATTTAAAAAAAAAAAATTTTTTCGAAAATTTTTGAAAAAAATTCAACTTTTTCAAAAAAAAACTTCGCACATTTTTGTGACTTTTTCCATATTTTTTGACATGTCCGGAGTCTCAGAGCTACAGAAACTCCAAATCCTATCATTTCAAAGAAGAAAAAACACAATTTGAAAAAAAAAAGTTTCGAAAATTTTTTGAAAAATTCAACTTTTACAAAAAAAATTCTCAATTTTTTTGACATTTTTCTCATTGTTTTGACATTTTCAAAGTCTCAAATCGTAGAAAAACTCACTTTATAGCTAACATTGGTGCCTAGAATGATGCGTAGCTCATCGGGAAGCGAGGAGAGCATGAGAGTCTTCGCGAGAATTCTCGTCTTATGATGAAACTCCGCTGGCTTCTCCACATACTCGCCTCCCAACTCTCCATTCGGCCACATTGACTTGCGGAACGAGTTCAAATAGCCTCCGACTTGTTGTTCCGATGTCAGCCAGTTCACAATGTCCACGATTCTCTTGTTGATCGATGTTCCGAATGGAGTGACAATGTGTCGGATGACGGTGACAACTTGACGACGGAACCACGCGGATCCTTGGGCTCCGAACACTTCGGAAACGACCAGGACGAGGACTCGGAGCGGGATGTTCTCGGCTTCAGTGTCGGAGAGGGAAGCAGCTACACGATCGGTTTCCATGTCGGGGGCACGTTGTGGGAGGGTGCTGCTGATGGGGTTCTGGAAGAAATTTGAGATTGAGGTTTAGGATAGGGGATTTTGAAGGTTTTGAGGCTTTTGAATAACCCCCTGAAACTTTGCAATAATCCTTGAAGCTTTAGAAGCTTTTCTAAATCTTCTACGTAAAACCTCCCAAAGATCATTAAAAATGGGTAATTCGCATTGAAAAACTCGCTTATTTTGACAAAATCTACCACTTCTAAGTTCAAATTTCCCTTTTCTATCCATTTTTCATGAAAAAATCTACGAAAAACCGCTGAAAATCCCGAAAAGTGGCATTTTTCGGCGAAAAAATGAAAATTAATTACAGTACCCCAAAGTGTCGTCATTTGAAATGCCACAGTGTGCAAACACCGTGCAGACTTCAACTTCTACAGTAACCCGATGGAAAATTCCAAACTTTGAAAAAAAAACTCACAATAATGGTAGTCTTGACCGCTTGATTAATCCCGGCACCCATCTTGGTAACTCCCTCGAACACCTGATCCGGCACCGCCATCACCGTATTCCCCACTGCTTTCACTCCATTTCGAATCGGATCGAACATCGCTGACATCAACTTCTTCGTCAACGGATCAGAATTGGCGTAGCGTTTTTGGGAGAGGAAATCGAAGACAACACGATCCAAATCGGGGTAGTTGCGGAGGAGTGAGGGTTGGAGGATGCATGCCATGTACATGTTGAGAGCTTTGGTTCGTTTTTCCAGGAATTGGGACTCGAGGTTGTTGAAGGTCTTCTTGCCAGGGAACGAGAGGGTCGAGAGCTTCGGGAACTGAAAATTGGTGGGGATTAGAGGTTTAGGAAGAGGTTTAGAGGATTTGAAGCTTAGAAACAGTCAATTGGACTAAAAATATTTAGCTTTTTAGTGCGAATCACCTATTTCCTGATGTTTCGGTCAAAAACACGAAACCTAAAAAGTTCGTTTGAAAAACTCAGTGATTCTGGTCAAATTGGTTTTTTCTAGGTTTCAAATTTTCTTTTCCATCTCTTTTTATCCCAAAATTCATGAAAATCGATCCAGAAACCGGAACTTTAAAAAATTTCCTCAATACCCCAAAAAATTTAAAGGCGCATAAGCACAAATGCGTTGAAGGGTCTCGCCACGAAATTGGTTTCTTACAATTTTTGCAGGTTTTTATTGGTTTCGAAGCGATTTTTTATGTGTTTTTTGATGAAAATGGATGGAAAACAGGATTTGAAGCCTAGAAATAGGCAATTTGCCCAGGATTATTGAGTTTTTAAAGCAAAGCAAATTTTTAAGATTCCGTGTTTTTTGCTGAAAGACTACAACAATGGGTGATTCGCGACGAGAAACTCTTTGATTCTGGTCAAACTGACTGTTTCCAGACTCAAAATACTCTGTTTTATCCATTTTAAACGCAAAGTTCAAGAAAATTGGGCTAGAATCAACGAAAAATACCAAAAAAAAGCTCACCTTCTGCGTAATCACCGAGTGCAAAGTGTGAAAGTCGGAATATCTCCTTATCACATTCCAACTGCTCACTTCATTCCCATCGACACATCGACTGACTCGTACATTATACAACGCATACGTCTGCTTCCCTTGATGTCCGATTCCAAGGGTTTCGACGATTGCAGTGATAACTGGCTCTCCTTCCAACACCGAATCGTCCAAGGAGGGCTTTCTTGATCCTCCAGATGCTCCAGAAACTCCAGAAACCGACGACTGATACGAAACATCGCCTTCTGATCGATCAAACGACGATAAAGAGGTCTGCGACTCGGATTCCGACATGTTTGGATCATTTCGATCTTCATCAATGATCTCGAGGTCCAGAAGCATTTTCACATAGGCTGGCGACTTTTTGAAAGCCGGGAAGAAATGATCATCGGTCTTCAACACCTCCACAACCTTCTCTTGAATGGATTCGAACCAAAGATCATGGGGTTCGTCGTTTTTGAGTCGAAGCAGGAATTTGGAGATGAGGGAGTCGTCGAGGGGGACTCGGGTGATTGCCTGGAATAGGGATTGATAAGTTTTTGATTGGATTGACACAAAAGGGATGAAACAGATGATTTGAAACCTAGAAGCAGTCAATTTGAGCAAAACCTTCGAGTTTTTCATAGAAAATTCTCAGATTTCGTGTTTTGGGGTAACTCGCGATGAAAAACTCAATTATTCCGGTCAAATTGACTATTCCAAGACTCCAAATTCTTTTTTCTATCCGTTTTTACAAGAAAAACATTAAGAAAACTGGTCTAGAAACGGGAAAACATCGAAAAACCACTCATTCTCTTTTAAAAAAATATCTACAGTACCCCAAAAAATTTAAAGGCGCATAGCACAAATGCGTTGACGGGTCTCGCCACGAAATTGGTTTTTCGCAATTTTTTGGGGGGTTTTTATGGGTTTTGAATCGAATTTTCTGTGTTTTTTCGATGAACATGGATACAAAATAGAAAAAACATCAAAAACACGTCACAAACCTCCTCCGAAAGATACTGATCGTACATGTACTTGGCGGCCTCTTTCACAGTCTCATAGGCGTCTCGTTCGGTGAGCTCTCCTTTGGATAGGGATCGCATTTGATGTTCCACGGAGACTTTGAAGCCCTGAAAAACAGATGATTTGGTGGGTTTTGAGGAGGTTTAGGAGCTGAAAATTGTTAGGAACTTTCTAGAACTTTTTTTACGTGACCCCTCTTTTCCCAAAGCTGAGATAAGGATCTAATCAGTCCTGGATTTGCGTGGATTTGTTTATTCCAAGGTTTCGGTTTCAACTTCAAAGATGGGCGGTTCGAATCGAAAGGATCAGAAGAGAGGATCAGGTACAATAAGGGAGTACTGTAGCTCTATGGGTCTCGCAGCGATTTCAAGATCTAGATCCTCTAATGTAGTGAATTCTGAGCTTTCTACTAGTTTTCGATCAAAAAGTTCAAAATCCGATTCAAATTCTTGGATTCTGGTTTTGTTTCGCCGAAATCTAGTCTCTAGATCCAATTCCCAGCGCATTTGATCAAAAAAACCCTTGAAACCCCTCCGGAAACCGCCAAATTTGACACGTTTCCATCTCACGTTTGCTCACGTTCGCGTAACCCGACCCCATCAGAATCTAGTTCTCCCATTTACGTGACCTTTACTGATAAGAATCTTTAATCTAATCAGCACAAACTCATAATCCGCTCGATTCTATTCATTCCCGCATGTTGCAGTCGAAGGGAGAGGTTGGATCGAAGGAAGGAAGGAAAGAGGGAAAAGCAGCGGAAAGTTTGGATCCCGATTGGCCGGTTCGGGCGTCCTGGGATGCTACAGGACCATCATTTCCGATCAGTGGGTTCCCAGAAATTGGCATTAGGGCATAGGGGGAGACAGAGCATTGCTCCGAAGATTACAAATCGGAGTCTAGGGTGTTCTCGGAAGCTTTCGGAGCAATGTTCTCGTCTCGGTAGTGGGAGAGGGGCTAACCAGACATTCAGCACACAGATCTTCTCGCCATGCTCACCAACATCCTCATCTCTACGTGTCACCTGGCAGCTCAAGGATCTTCGGTGATTTGCTAATGTCTTTCAGAATATCTTCGAACGTCTCCAGGGGGAGTTTACAGGCATGAGTCGATCAACCTTCATCTGGTGCTCTTTGAGCAATGTACATGTCGGTAGGGGCTCTCCTAACTCTACGTTCCTGACTCAGACCTTCTACGTTCCTGGATCTGATCCTCACCGCCCTTCTGGTCCATCCCGATGTCCCCTGCTCGCTTTCATCTACTTCAACAGCTCGAGGCTCTTTTCTCGGTGATTTGCTAATCCTTTACAGTCGGTCTACGTTTGACTGGATGAACCAGGTTACAGGCTTGATCTCGAAGTGTCCCATCTCTACGTGTCACTGCTTCAACAGCTCGAGGATCTTCTCTCGGTGATTTGCTAATCCTTTACAGTCGGTCTACGTTTGACTGGATGAACCAGACACCTCGAGAAGCTTCCCTTGGTCATCAACACCACCACTGCATACTTCAACTTCTTTTCTAACTCTTCGGAGTCATTGGGCGTCTGCTTTGGCAGTTTTCAGCTGAATTCAGATCATCTTGCTCCCTTGTGCTCCTCCGATGTCTCCTGGCTCTTCCTGACATCTTCTGGCAATCCTGGTCCCTTCTCTGGTCCTTCTGATACTCTTTGAGCAATGTTCATGTCGGTAGGGGCGGTTCCAACTCTACTTTTATCACTCAGCTCTTCACCAATCCGTTCCGACGCCTTCTGCTCCACCCCGATGTCACCTTCACCATCTCGAGTACAACTACATCGGGATTCCTCTCTTCGTACCTCTGCACAAGAAAGAGCCGCTGCCCTAGCAGATTCCAGATTCTTCGTTATCTGCTCCGAGCAGTTTTTAGAGATGCTGCTCCGTAAGCCGCTTCATTCAAAAGGTACCTCTCTGTCCCTCCCCCTAATCGCTTTTCATGTACACCCTGGCTCTTCTGATGACTTCTGGCTCCCCCTGACATCTTCTGGCAATCCTGGTCTCTTCTGCTCCACCCCGACGTCCCTCTCCATCTTCATCTACAAGCTATAAGCTTTTCGACGGGTTCCTGCTTAAGCAGTTTACAGAGCTTGCTGCGCCGTAAGCCGCTTCTCTTCACTGCAGGTATTCCCCGTTTCCCCCTCTAAACAGCTGCTTTCATGTTCACTCTGGCTGCTCCGATGTCTTCTGATCCCTTCCCAGTACAGTCAACGTTTGGTCAAGAACAGTGCAAGTTCCACGTGTCGGTTAGCAGTCTCCAACCCGACGCTCTCCGATCATCTTCCAACTCGTGTGCTTTTCCTGGACTCTTCAAGACCTCTCCCAGGTGCCCAGGAAGTTTCCCGGCCTCTTCTCATGGATCTTGGTATCTTCTGGCCTTCTTCCAACACCACTGGTCACTGTTTTCGTGTTCCTGACGAGTCTGATAGTCTGGATCAAGCTAAAGGTAGCAGTTTTCTAACGAAAACTTCAAAAATTCCTCCTTTTTCAGTCAAACTGCCACGCTATAGACTCTTTCGCTGCTCCAGGGCCTTCAAGACCTCTCTC
This sequence comes from Caenorhabditis panamensis, assembly GCA_900883565.2. Classification (NCBI taxonomy): domain Eukaryota; kingdom Metazoa; phylum Nematoda; class Chromadorea; order Rhabditida; family Rhabditidae; genus Caenorhabditis; species Caenorhabditis panamensis. Next base: position 19,648 of record LR537824.1, on the reverse strand, counting down.
GGTGCCCTGGAACCTCTCTGATGTCTTCTGGCCATCTTTGGACACATCCAATCACTGTTTCTGTGTCTCTGGGGAGTCTGACAGGCCGGATCGAGCCGAAGGTAGCAGTTTTTTAGTAGAAACTTCGAGAACCGTTCATTTTTAGTCAATCCACGACGTCACGGACCCTTCCGCTGCTCTCTGGAACCTTCGAAACCCCTCTCCGTGCTCAAGGACCTCTCGCCACCCGAACTCGAACTATTTTCTGTACTTTTCCTCTCTTTCCATCTATTTTTGCTCGAAAACTCTGCGCCCGCGTTCAATGAATCTCCCTGCGCGGCGCTGCGTTCAGATTTACAGAAACAGGTCCCACAAAACGCTGCTTCCTAGTCAGGTACGTACCTCAATCGCCAGATAGAAGTCGATGTAGTTTTGTCCACCAGCCGATTTCAGGAACTCGATGAACTGCGAAAGAGCTGTTGAGTTGGTCAGGATGACGTGGAGCGGGAGCTGAACGAGTTGGTCGCCGTCTTCGCCGAATTTGGACTGGAAACGAGGGATCAGGTCAGCTTTTTCATTTCTCTTTGAAAAAACTGACCAAAAAGGCGGAATCCTTGGATCCGAGAAAGTCGATGCGGTTGCGGACTAGGTTTTCGACGAATTGAAGACTGGCGAGTTGTTGTTTGACGAAGGTGTCTGGAAATAGACTGATTTTCGCAAAATTCTAGACAAAATTGATGAAAATGAGGCTCAGAGCCTTGTTTTCATGGCTTTTAGACCAGAAAGTCTTGAAAAATTGGTTCAGAATCGAGTCTGACATCTGTTTTCATCAATTTTTAGCAGAAAATTAGGGGTTTTTGTCGATTTTTCCAGAAATTCTGATGAAAACTTGATTTTCACACAGATTTTGAAGACTCTGGACCAATTTTTCATGATTTATAGTCCGAAATTGTTTAGAACAGGGTCTAGAGCTCTATTTTTATCGGTTTTAGCTCGATTCTCCATTCAAATCTTCCAGATCGCGTACCCTGCTCGCCTCCGGAATCCTTGCCCCGCATCACTGTCTTCTCTTCGATGATCGACTGGTACACTGCTTCCAACTCATCGATGCACGTGGAATTTGTCAAACACGCCACGAAATCATCGGGTTTCGGCTCCACCTCACTGAGCAGCCAGACGATGAGTTGGAAGATCTCGTTGGGGTTTGACAGGTAGTCGAGAGTGGGTAGAATGACTTTTCGAACTGAAAATGAGGGTTTTGAGTAATGGAGGTTTGGGATTAAGCTTACCGACGACTTCTCGTAGCAGGAATCGAAGCGGGCGGCATCGGAAGTCTTCTGGTGGCATGATGAGGTAGAGAATGATGTCGACGAGGTCGTGGAGATAGGCTGAAAGCAATTGAGTGCGAGACTTGATTTTTCTAGCTGTAGTACCGTTCTCGTAGTGCGGAGTAGTCGAAAGCAAGTCGCGACACAGCGATTTCTCCATTTCCAACTCGAAATCGAAGAAATTGCTCAGCAACTCGTCCTCCATCTCTTTCGCTGTCTTTTTGTCACCATCCTTATCCTTATTCTGAAACGCTGTCCGCTCCTTGGCCTTTCGAAACAGTCGAAGATGAGAAGCAAAGTCGTCGACGACGTCTCGAGTTATTAGAGGCACCCAGTCGACTTGCCGGAGGCTGAAACAGCTAAAATTAGACGGAAATTCAAAATTGAATGCTTACCATTGTGTCAAAGACGCGATAGACCTTCGGGATGTTCTTTTGAGAGTCTGCTCGAACACTGCGTCGTTTGACAGGTTCTTGTACCAGAAACCAATGTAGTCACGGGTTATGTAGCCGAGAATCTGGAAAATTTCAGGGTTTAGGGGTTTCAGACGTGAAAAACACTCAGCGTTAGTGAAATTAGCCGTTTTTCTCATTAAAACCATCAATTTCAACCACCTACCTGCTCCAAAACCTGATCTAACTGCGGCGAGTTGCTCATCGAATGCACCTCGACATACTGATTCTGTTCCCTCAACCGATCGCGATTTTTGAGTAACTGCTCGATTCCCGACTGGAATTTGAACGTTTTCAGTGTCTCCCGCCAGTTTTCATCGAGCTCCACCGACTTTTTCGCGCCATTCTGGTAGAAGATGTACAGGAAACTGAAACGTTGAAATTCATCACATTTTTCCCCACATTTAACGCGTTTTTGCATTACTTACCCAGCTAGAAAGCATATTGCACTCACTGGAACCACAACCAGACCGGTTAGCCCGAAAGTGGCCAGGAAAAGGATGGCGGCGAGTAGGATGTAGAGTCGCGGTGACATTTCTCGCATTTTCTCACATTTTTTGACGATTTTTTGGCATTTCCCTGTAAAATTAGCAATTTAGAATGTTTTTTGCAAGTTTTAGACACGGAAAACTGCGATTTCGACATGAAAAATGGGGTGATTCATCGTGAGAAAATGTGTTTTTTATCGAACAAAAAATTGGAGTCAGAAAGTGCGCTCTACCGAACGCGCGGCGTGTCGCGTCGCGTGCGGATTTTCGAAATTTATTCGCGCTTTTTCCGACAATTTTTCTTGTTTTCAGGTCATTTTGCGCGATTTTTGCAGATTTTTAGGTTGAAAATCGATAAAAAAACGTGTTTTAAAACGTTTTTTGCTATGAGTCAACTCGAATTTCATGGAAATCGCTTGAAAATTGAGATTTTCGCTTTGGAAATTCAAAAATTTGCTAATCCTCATCTTCTAGGAGTTTTGCATGGTTTTTTTTCGTTGCTTCGTGATTTTTAGGCTCAGATCGTTTGTTCTACGTGCTACCGTTTTGGTTTCAGTGTCGCTCCCATCGGTTTTGCGCTTGAAATTCTGTTTCGGCTCTGAAAATTTAAAAAGTTCCTATTTTGCGATTTCTTCGGTTCTGGCTTCATTTTTCGTCTTTTCTCTGCGATTTGCGGCTCGAACATTTTGTATACGGCTTGGATTTCTTGCCGAAACCCCGATTTTTTTTTAAATTTTGCACTCTTCTCGCTTCGTCTTGTTATTTTCTCTTCTTCCCCCAACTTTCCTCTTTCAATTCATTTTTCTTGCAGAATGACTTCAGTCGGTGTGCCAATCAAGATCCTCCACGAAGCCGAAGGTCATGTCGTCACTCTTGAGACCGTGACAGGTAAATTTTCCCCGTTCCCCCGACGCGAACCCAAATTCTCTCGTTTCCAGGCGAAATCTACAGAGGAAAGCTCATCGAAGCCGAAGACAACATGAACTGCCAGCTCTCGGAGACGATCGTGACGTTCCGCGACGGTCGGAGCCACCAGCTCGAGAACGTGTTCATCCGCGGCAACAAGATCCGCTTCATGATCCTGCCGGACATGCTCAAGAACGCGCCAATGTTCAAGAACATCGGAAGAGCCCAGAAGGGAGCCATCGGAATGGGTCTCGGAGGAATGGATCAGCGTGGAAGAGGACGTGGAACTGCGTTCCGTCGACCGACAGGACGCGGAGGACCAAGAGGAATGTCGCGTCCAGGAGGAGCCCCACCATTCCGTGGATAATTTCGGTCTCTCTCTCGTATCATTCGCATATTTATCATGTTCTTCTCATGTTCCCAGCTCTCCGTTTCAATGTAACTTTCGTGTGCAGACCGCTGAATACCCCGAATTCACGAGATCTCCTCGCACCCCCCATCTTCGCTCCTGTTCACATTTTGTTAATTTTTTTCTTTCTAAAAATTCATAAATTATTTCAGAAAATCGAAGCGATTGGAAACCAACGCAACGAAAACTTGTTTCGGTTTAGTTTCCACGACTCCTAGATCCAAATCTCGGCGAAAACTTTTCATTTTCCCCCTAAGTTTCCCATGAATCACTCCCCAGTAGGCCTTTTCATATTTTCCCTTTTCTTCTATTCCCATTTCAATGGCATTTTTCACACCATCGAACACCTTCCGATTGGTGTCCTAGATCGTTCCAAATTGCTATCAGGGACTGATAAGTGTGTTTTAAGACATCTTTCTGGTCTAGAACCCTTGAAAGTAGGTCAATTGGAGGGATTTTTGGTTTTTTTTCCAATTTTCCGACGCTTTCTTCCCCTTTTCAGAGCCTTTCTCTTCTTCCATGGATGCTCCAAAGATGTGCACTATCCGAATATTTTAGCCTGGAAACTTATGGAAATTTAAAAAATCAAGAAAACACTTCGATTTCTACGTTTTTCCCGCTTTTTCAAGTATCTAGCATTGAAAATCAGGAAAAAAAATTGAAAAAAAAAAATTTTTTTAGCACCCAAATTTGAAAAAATGCAACAGTTTTCTGTTCTTTGGCACCAGTTCGTGGGAAATGGCTGCGGAATTGGAGATTTTGACGGCGACCGATTTTCAAATGTTTGATTGTCGATATTTGATTATTGATAGGAGGAAAAATCAACATGGGGTGGGGGAAATTTGGAAAAAAAATTTTTTGAAAAAAAATTGAAAAAAAATTTTTTTTTTGAAGTTTGGTTTTTTGTTTGCAAATTGAGAAATATTTGTTGAAAATAGTTCTGAAACATTAGAAATAATGTGAAAAATTTGGATAAAACTAGAAATTTGGGAAAAAAAACTTGGAAAAAAATTTTCGATTTTTTTTTGAAAAGTTTTGAAAAAAAATTTTTTTTTTGAAAAATTGGTTTTTTTGTTTGTAAATTGAGCAAAAAATGATTTTGAAACATTACAAATAGTTTAGAAAATCAGAATAAATTTAGAACTTTGAAAAAAAAAATTTTTTTTGAATACTTTTGAAAAAAATTTTTTTTCAAACTGTTTTCTTTTGTTTGTAAATTGAGAAAAACTAGTTCAAAACTTTTCTACAACATCAAAAACAGTATAAAAAGTTGATTTAAAACTAGAGATCCTGAAAAAAATCTTGAAAAAAAAATTTTCGAAAAAAAAATTTTGTTTCTCAATTTTTTCAAAAAATTAAAAATCACAGAAAATTTCTGAAAAGTTCTTGCAAAATTAATCAAATTTAGCAGAAGAATTTTTGAAACAACTCCTCAAAGCTAGGAAAAAAGACAGAAATCCAAAAAAAGTCAAACTTTTTTTTTGTTTTTTTTTCGAACTTTTTGTCCAAAAAAAATTTCAGCTTCGCCATTTCATCCAAGTTCCTGAATTATCAGAATCCCAACTAAACGACATTATGCTTCAATACAAAGATGATAAGGAATATGTTAGTAATCATTGAAATTTCCAACAATTTTTCGAAAAAATTTTTTTTCGAAAAAAAACTTTTTTTCAATTTTTGCAAAATTTCAAAATTTCAGGTCATTGAACATTTATTCATTGCGGAAAACCGAGAAATCGAGCAAATCTCGGAGAAAGTTTTAAATTTCCGAAAGATTTACTCAGTTTTACCTTGCCAAGTCACAATTCGGTTCCCGAAAAAAATCCGGAAAGAGCGGATTTGGGAATTTGCGAAAAGTGTTTTGGAAAATGAAGAGTACATTTTGTTAAACATGAAGAGAACAAATAAATTCACAGAGTAAGTGAAAAAAAAATGAAAAAAAACGATGGATTTTTATCAATTTTTTCAGGTTTTACATGATTGCCACTGCGGAGTATCAGTGTATGATGAGATATGTTTAATTTGATGGATTTCAGTGATAATAAAGTGTAAAAACTCTAATTCTATCAATTTCTGAGTACATCAATCAATAGAAAATGAAAAATAGCTCATTTTATAAAAAATTGAAAAATTTTTCCTCGGTGGGCTCGCCACGAAATCGGTTTTTTGCTGTTTTCTCGTTTTTGGACCAACTTTTTTGAATTTTTTCTGATGAAAACGGATAGAAAAAAGAATTTGAAACCTAGAAATGATTAATTTGACCCGAATTATAACATTTTTCATAGAAAAATTTAAGATTTTGTGTTTTTGGCGGAAAAGTTACAAAAACGGGTAGTTCGCGATGAAAATCTAACTGAATTCGGTCAAATTGGCTATTTCTAGGTTCCAAATCTTATTTTATATCCGTTTTTATGGAGAAAATCTGAAAAAATCGGACAAGAAACGAGAAAACAGCAAAAAACTAATTTCGTGGCGAGACCCGCCGAGTGCCTCTTCACGTGGCCGCAGTAGTAAGAGATATCAAGAAATTTTCAACTGAAAATCTGTTCAAAATTCAATTTTCTATTCAACCAAGCCAAAATCTACAACACCAGTCTCTCCAAAACCACCAAAACCGGCCTTTTTTCAAATCGAAGAATGTATCTTTCATCTACTGGGAGATCCTTTGATATCCGGCAAGATCCATGTGTCGATTGTATTTTGGAATCGAAAAATCTCCGAAACACATTGCATTTTGGAGGGAGAACAGAGAAAACACTGTGTAAAAGACGAAATTGAAAAATCGGTTAGCCAGTGTTGCGTCGAGACTGGATTCTGGGTTCTGTTCTGAAGGCGATTTTCTAACAGCTGTATCTTGGGAACCATAAGAGATTACAAAGAGTTGTCAACTAATGAAATGTTTATTGAAAAAAGGGCTACATTTTTGTAGTTGACAACTTCTCAATATCTCTGACCGTTTTTGAGTTATAGAGGTTTGAAAGTACATACTACTGCGGTGGCACTCAGCGGGTCTCGCAACGAAATCAGTTTTTGCTGTTTTCTCGCTTTTGAACCATTTTTTTTTACGGGAATCAGGAAAAGGACTAAAAAACATAATCTGAAAGTTTCGAAGCGATATATAAAAATCAAGAAGAGTTACGACATCCCAAAGATCACCTTCTACATGCAAATGTCTCATGAAACTAGAACATCATAAACTCAACTCAAGCAGCGTTTTCCATGACCTAATGGCCATAAACTGAACCATTTTGGAGTCTAACACCTTTCCAGACACTTTTTGTTCCTGAATACACTGCCAAAGCGATCCACGGCGCCACCTGTATCCATCCCAATCTTATCCCCGCATCTCCATCTCGATTACGTGTTCTTCTGGTTCTGCATCCAAAAATTATCCGAAAAACGATTGTATTCTCTTGAAATTTTGATCCATTCCCTTCAAAATGGACTCGTCAATGCGTGCCGATCACATTTGTGTATTTCTGGTCTACTTGGCAGTGTTTTTGTACGTTTTCGGACAGTGTTTGGTGGGGATTTTGGAGTTGGAGCAAAGGATGTTGGCTGGACAGGTTGGTTATACTGTTTGTTTGTTGAAAAACTATGGAATTCGTTCAGATTCGTCACTACAACCAGTCAATCTACTTTACAAACATCATTTTCCCAACGGATCTCTCTAATAAAGACTTGCCATTGTTGGATCATTACTAAACATGTTTTTTCTTGAATAAATGAATGAAAAATAACTGCTTGGCAATAAAAATCTATGAAAACTGATGAAAATAACAAGAAAAATGGCAAATTTTCCAAATTTCGACCTGAAAGTTTAAAGGCGCATAGGCAAAATTGGTGACGGGTCTCGCAACGATTTCTACAAAAGAATTTTTATAAACATTTTTCTCTCAATTTTCTTCCATTTTTCTCCCATTTTTAGAGTTTTTCAAGTGTTTTTCATGTTTTTTTCTAGTTTTTTTCATGCAAAATGCGTTTAGAAATCAATTTTTACCCCAGAAACCAACAAATCTCCGCAATTTTCAGTCAAAAACGCGTGTTTCCGCGCTGATCTCCTGTTTGGGCGCCAATTTTTGATCTCGAGAATGGGCGCGCTCTTTTGGATTTCGGGCCGCCTGTCGCGACCCGTCGCCATAAATACCGGTTCTTTCGCTCATTTGCCTCCCTTTTTCTCATTTTTTCGGTTTTTCTTCGCGTTCTCTCGATGTTCTCGAATGTTTTCGCCGGTTGCGAGTGTTTTCGTGACGGCGGCGCCTCTTTTTCAGTGATCTAGGCAATGGCGCAACCGCGAAACTAGTAAATTCTCATTCAGATAGCCAGCGAGCGGTCATTCGAGTCTTTTCGCTCACTTTCGGGTAGTTTTGGTTGCTCGTTCTCGTTTCCTCACTGTTTCTAGTCCTTTCTTCCCATTTCTTGTACCGTTCGCTTCGAAAACCGTTCCTTTCTAATATTTTCCTCCTTTCAGTTCTCAACTCAACACTAACTATCCTCATCGCCGTCTCGACTCGTCCATTCGTCACCATGCCACCGGAACCGTTCGCCAGAAGATCCCCGAGCTCCTCTACGACGCCGAAGGTCATGACGTCACTCTTGAGACCGTGACAGGTAAATTCCCCTCGTTTTCTCGTCGCTAACTCAATTTCTCTCGTTTCCAGGCGAAATCTACAGAGGAAAGTTCATCAACGACGAAGACAACATGAACTGCCAGCTCTCGGAGCATCCAACTCGAGAACGTATTTATCCACGGCAGCAAGATCCGCTTCATGATCCTGCCGGACATGCTCAAGAACGCGCCAATGTTCAAGAACATCGGAAGAGCCCAGAAGGGAGCCATCGGAATGGGTCTCGGAGGAATGGATCAGCGTGGAAGAGGACGCATCGGCGACGACGAGATCCTGTTGCTCAAGAAGTAGATGCGCCGTGCCGCCAAGTGTCTCCGCGAGGAAACCGCTCCGTTCATCGAGCATCAAGTGGATCTGTACCGTGAGGAGCTGCCACATGCCTTCATATTCTTCGTCGAGGGATACAACTTTCGCAAGGAGGAGTGTGCCAGCATCAATCACAAGGACATCTTCAAGGATCTCCTGCCGCAATCCATCGAACTCGTCATACTCACCGAATCGGAACTCCGTGACGCTTCTTCTCCAACATCACCGAGTACTGCCACAACGTCCCTGAAGCTCTTCCACACAAGCCGCACTCGTACATCATGACTCTCACCTACTTCCAAAGAAGATTCTACATCTAGAGAGCCCAGTAAGGAGCCATCGGAATGGGTCTCGGAGGAATGGATCAGCGTGGAAGAGGACGCATCAACGACTACGAGATGCCACTGTTCAAGAAGGAGATGCGTCGTGCCGCCGCAAGCCATCGAACTCGTCATGCTCACCGAGTCGGAACTCCGTGATCAGCCGATTCTTCTCCGACATCACCGAGTACTGCCACAACGTCACCGGAGCTCTTCCACGCATGCCGCACTCGTACATCATGACTCGGAGAACCACGTGGAGTGTCGCGGAGCCCGTCCATCAACAAAGAATCCTGTGAGTACCTGGGGAAACATTAGAGTCATTAGGTCCTAGGAATGCATGAGAATTAGGTCCCCCACGTCAAAAACGACGAAACTTTCGCTTTTCCCCACCTCGCTCCCTCCCCTAGCGTCTCGTGAGGCCCCTACTCGTTAGCGGTACCGTCTCTAACAAGGACGGTCTAGAGTCGGGGACTCTCTATCACAGAGAGTCCCTGTGCCACCCCTCAAAGCAGTGAGCGGAGCTTGGGAAACACGGGGGAGCTGAGGTCCCTTCCTGCCCTTACATCTCGAGACTCTGAAGTAGGGTCCTATTGGCTGTACGCCGCCATGAAACGACCTCTTCAGAGTTGAGGACGGACAGTTGAGGGGGCGTATGAGGATGATGAGTTTAGGTTAGAGACTAGGAGTTGGGGTTGTTAGAGTTCTTTTTCGCTTCTCTCGTGGTTTCTTTCAGGAGCGAGCAAATCGGGAGATGGAGATGGATGATGCGCCGACGACGACCGGAACTCGTGCTCGGACAAGCCGCCGTCTACAGAAAGGTAGCTGAAGCGATGGGAATTGGGGCAAACCATGTGATTTTTCAGTTTCTGCACCTGCTCGACGACTCGATGAATGCCGTGGATGCTCAAGTCGGAAGCCAGCTCTTCAACTCGTTCATTGGACCCGACGACTTTCTGCTCAACAAGTTGTCGTTCTTGGAGATGTCGGACTAGATCATTGTGAGGAGGGATGGAAAGATCGAGTACGAAGACAAGTACCACAAGCTGATGCAGCAAGGAAGTTTCGAGCAACGTCTCATCGAGTGTGAACAGGAGGAGGACTTGGAATCAGGAGGTGGTGAGTGACTTTCAGTCAATTTTCTAAAGTTCATATTCTATTTGCAGTCATGATCGGAGGAGACTGCGGCTTCGAGTACGACGACGACGTGACGGCTTCCACAATCGATGACAACGTCCCTGGAACCAGCCACATGTCAACCGTCTCTGGAATCATCCCCGCCACCGGATCCGCTCAACAAGGCATGTATCCTGGTCACTTGGTCATTGTGAGGAAGGACGGAAAGATCGAGTACGAGGACAAGTACAACAAGTTGATGCAGAAAGGAGGTTTCGAGCAACGTCTCATCGAGTGTGAATACGATGACGAGGACGATGGAAACTCGGAACCAGGAGGCGGTGAGCAGCTTTTTGCTAACTTTCTAGAGTTCATGGTTCATTTGCAGTCATGATCAGACTACGACGACGAGGAGGAGTGTGCCAGCATCAACCACGAGGACAGCAAGCCATCGAACTCGTCATGCACACCGACAGCCGGTCGTTTCTTCTCCGACATCACAGAGTACTGCCACAACGCCTTCAGTGTCGCCGGAGCTCTTCCACGCATGCCGCACTCGTACATCATGACTCTGATATACTTCCAAAGAAGGTTCTACACCGAGGAGCATATCACCGCCAACCTTCAACTGACAACGGGCCAGCGTCAAGCGAGGAGCAGACCTCAAGGACCATCAGTTCTAATCACTTGGATTCTCTGAACAAGAGTTTGCCTTTCTAATTAGTTCTAGAGACCTTATTCTTCTTTTCAGTCATCCTTTCGTCCGTCGTGCTGTGCCGCCCACTGTCTGCACGAAGAAACCACTTCGTTCCTCGATCATCAAGTGGATCTGTACAGCGACCAACAGCCACGTGCCCCCATATCCGTCGTCAAAGGATTCAACTTGCTGAAAAAGGAGTGTGCAAGCATCAACTACAAGGACAGACTCACTCCCTGCAAGCCAATGAACGAACTCGTCATGCTCACCGATTCGGAACTCCACGACGGATACCTCGTTGAAACGTCCTGGTGCTTCTCTCTGGACCGAGATCGGCTGATTCGCTCAACGGAAATGAGTGTTGAGTGTCGTACGATTGGAAACAGTACGGTAGAGAGTTTTTGAGCCATTTTCTAGTTTCTTATTACTTCTTTCAGGTTCCACAGGCCCCACCCAAGATCATGATGTCTACCTGTTTGACGACTCGATAAGTGCCATGGATGTTCATGTTGGGCGCCAAATCATGCTACGCAACAAGCTGTCGTTCTTGGAGATGTCGGACTCGATCACTGTGACGAAGGACGGAAAGATTGAGTAAGAGGACATGAATTAGGATCCGAGATGAATTAGAATCTTTCAGCTTCGAGAGTCATCTGCCGTCGCCATGGACACTCATCTGAATGCAATGTACAACATCACATGCATCGACGACGGTAAAGAAGCCACCCCGATTCAGAAAATGTGACGTATGATTCAGAAACCGATGAGACATTGCACTTTGTGAAGAAGTTGGGATCCCGGAGAGCTCAGTGAGATATTCCTGTTTCGTGACAGTGTCGTCGTGTTCTGAAATGTGGATTCGATACAACGATCGCAGATTCTTCGGGAGCTCAGGATTCACAGGATTTGAAATAGTACGGTACAGAGTTTTTGAGTCATTTTCTAGTTTCTTATAACTTCTTTCAGGCTCCACAATCCGCATCATTCTCCATCATTGCTATATGCTTGACGACTCGCTGAATGCCGTGGATGCTTACGTCGGAAGCCGATTCTTCAACTCGATCATTGGACCCGAAGGCATGCTGCGCAACAAGCTTTCGTTTTTGGAGATGTCGGACTCGATCACTGTGATGAAGGACGGAAGGATTGAGTAAGAGGACACAAATCAGGATCCGAGATGAATTAGAATTTTTCAGCTTCGAGAGTCATCTGTCGTCGTCGCCATGGACACTCATCTGAATGCAATGTACAACATCACATGCATCGACGACGGTAAAGAAAGCACCATATTCAAAAAATGTGATGTATGATTCAGAAGCCGATGAGACATTGCACTTTGTGAAGAAGTTGAAGTACATCATCAATCCCGCAACAATCTCGTCGTCTTCTGGAATGTGGATTCGATGCAACGATCGCAGATTCTTCTGGCTCGAGAGATATGCGTCGGAGTTGTATGATTCGATGTTCATGATGGATGAGCAGGACAGGATGTTTTACAAATGTTCGCAGACCAGTGAGTTTTCGAAATGTTTCTCTAGAAGTAGAGTTGACGTAATTTTCAGGTCAGCAGTCTCTTCTATCCGTCAAGACCGCTTCTTTCTCTCCGGCAAAAACCTTGACGCCTTCCACTGCTCTAAAGCGATCCAAGAGTGCTTCGCTCTCAGTCAAGCCTTCTGAACAACCCTGCAAAGCCATTGTCAACTACCACTACGTCACTGGCACAAGGAATCATCCCATGGAGCCGGAATCAAGCAATGATGAAGTCCGGAGAGACTACCACGAGTTGATGCATCAGAGAGCTCCCTTCCAACGTTTCGTCGAGTGTGAACAGTATAACGAGGACGATGAGAACTCAGAACCAGGCGGTGGTAAGTGACTTTCAGTTGAATTGGAGAGTTCATGATTCATTTGCAGTCATGATCGGAGGAGACAGCGACTCCGAGTACGACGACGACGTGATGGCATCACCAATCTTTGACCAGACCCTTGGAACCACTCACATGTCAACCGACTCTGGAATCATCAACCGTCATCGTATCAGTGTCTTCCAACTACCACGTCCAACTACGCTCTTTCGTCGTATGTGGCTTTCACCGACACCGAGCGTCTCATCGGAGATGCTGCCAAGAACCAGGTCGCCATGAACCCACACAACACCGTCTTCGGTTAGTTCTTTTTGAATTCTTTCTAGAAACGTCCCCGGCCTTCCCGCTTTACCCATGTCCTCTTCTGTTCCGGCTTCTCCCCTTGTGGTTTTTGTCGATATAATATGAGGAAATAGTGAATGGATGTAACCCTGCTTTGGCGCCCCCATGCGTACTCAGTTTCTTTGTCGGTCCTACAATCTACCCTGTCCCAAACCCCTAGAGCCTTAGTTCTATCCTGATTCCATTATCAATTTGTTCATTTTCCAGATGCCAAGCGTCTCATCGGACGTAAGTTCGACGACCCAGCTGTGCAGTCCGACATGAAGCACTGGCCATTCAAGGTCATCTCTGCTGAGGGAGCCAAGACCAAGGTCCAGGTCGACTACAAGGGAGAGACCAAGATCTTCACCCCAGAAGAGATCTCCTCGATGGTTCTGCTGAAGATGAAGGAGACTGCTGAGGCTTTCCTCGGAACCACCGTCAAGGATGCCGTCGTCACTGTCC
>LR537823.1:0-28193 GCA_900883565.2 Caenorhabditis panamensis | reverse complement strand
TTCTCGAGTGAACATTCCGATGTCACAACCAGATACCTACTCGAACGAACATTCCGATGTCACAACCAGATATCTGAGTTCGTGTCAATGCTGTTTGGTAAGGAAATGCGCTCTTTCCATCATGGAACCGTTTATTTCAGCCCGGGAGTCACAGTGACCAACCTTCACCGTACATCAGGACAAGACGATGCCACTTATGCGGCGGTAAGTAAGTGGCAGCGGACAGCGGCCTTGAACCCTTTCTTCCCTTTCTGATGTCACAGAGAAAAGAGACTATCTCTTCTTTCAGTTCCTCGAGAAAAGCAAGACCACTCACGCGCTCCCGGAGATGCGAATGAAGTGGCAGAGGCGATTCTGTTCCTGGCCTCCGAGAAGAGCTCCTTCACAACTGGAGAACTGCTTCGTGTGGATGGAGGCAGAGGAATCATGCATCCGAGATAAGATTGTCTGTGTACATGTGTAGAGTTGAATAAATCGATATTACCTGTATCTTGAACTGTCCATGTTTTTGTTGATAAGGTTCCATTTCCCATTTTCCGTACTTCTTTTTCTTCTTTCTTTTCCTTTCCTCGATTCTTATCAATCAACTTCATCTAGATGCCAGTCGCCATAATAACCGGAGCCAGCTCGGGAATCGGCAAAGGAGCAGCTCTTCTCTTCGCCAAGAACAAGTACCAACTCTCGCTGACCGGTAGAAACACGGACGCGCTGAAAGAAGTCGCCGCTTTGTGTGTCTCGGAAGGAGGACTTTCAGTGGATGGTGTAAGTATTGTAGTGCTTCTTCTACCCACCTAAATCCATGAAATGAATCTCTCTTCCAGATCCTTATCACCGCTGTCGAGCTGAGCTCCGATGAAGCCCCAAAAACCATCATCGATGCAACTATCCAGAAGTTCGGGAGAATTGACACTTTGGAAACTCCAACTGAACCTCTAGAATCCAATACTCCTCATTTCAGATCAACTCCGCCGGTATTCTCCGCGCCGGACCTGTCTTGGAATCCGGAATCGAGGTGTACGATGAGTTGATGAATGTCAACGTGCGCAGTCTGGTCCGATTGACTCGTGCCGCTCTTCCCCATATCATCTCGACGAAGGGAACTGTTGTCAACGTGAGCAGCATCAATGGACCGTGTCCGGTAGGTCTTTTCGGACAATACGGACTAAGATGCAGTGAACTTAACTTCGACTATCTCTTTCGTTCATTTCTAACGAGCAACATAAAAAGAACATCGAAAAAAGAACGCAAACTCGCTCTTGACCAAATGACAAGTTTATGGCAAACTCAGTGAGATGTATACTTTGAAACAAGCTCTTTCACATGCACGTTATCTCGTCTTATTATTACCAAGTCATAGAAACACAAGAAACATTCAAAACCCCTCTCCCATTTCCAGTTCGCAGGCGTCACCTACTACTGCATGTCCAAGTCGGCTATCGACCAGTTCACCAAGTGTCTTGCCCTTGAGATGGCTCCTAATGGAGTTCGTGTCAATGCTGTTTGGTGAGGAGATGTGCGATTTTCAACTTGAAACTGTTCATTTCAGCCCCGGAGTAATCGTCACTAACATCCACAAAGCCTCCGGCCAGGACGACGCCACTTATGCTGCGGTAAGTTCCGAGCAAACTCACTTTTCTTTCTCAGAAAACAATCAATTTTCCAGTTCCTTGAAAAAAGCAAGACTACCCACGCTCTCGGAAGACCCGGAACGACCTCCGAAGTCGCCGAAGCCATTCTGTTCCTGGCTTCCGAGAAGAGTTCCTTCACAACTGGACAGCTTCTCAAAGTTGATGGGGGACGAGGAATTATGCATCCGAGATGAAAACAGTCAGGGGATAAATGTTTTACATTACAATAAAGGGTTCAAAAAAGCAAGCAGAGAAGCAGAAAATCACATGAATACTGAAAAAACAGGGAAAAAAGAGACATGATGCTAAGTTACAAGAATTTCAATGTTACAAGATCCCAATTTTGCATGCAAAAGCAATAGAACGACAAGACGCTTGGCGAAAAAGCGATTATCAGTTATAGATTATTTGAGTTAATTTTTGTGTGGAGTCGGGCGCTTCGATTGCTCCGGTGTGGGTGGCATTGGAGGGTTCACAGTACAGCTTGCGAGAAAAGACAACTCTGCAAAAATCGGATTTGGCGTGTCATTTTTTGGAAGGTTGTTGCTCTTACCCTTCAAATCTCTTCGGAACGATTGGACGATTGCGTTTGGTGTAGTACTTGCTGTCTTCGAATCCATAAATGTACTCGATCACCGGGGTCTCCCACTGGCCATCTTTGAGCTCCACTATGTTACTAAAAAGAAAGGTTCAACATCTTGCAATCTTGTATTCCTCTGAAACTTACTCTTTCTGTTGTCCTTGCTCCTTGCTCTTAGTGTTACTGTAAAAGTTGATGGATGCTTGCGGGACGGGAGCAGATGGAGCCGGAGCTGGACCAGGAGCCGGACCTGGCAAGAAAGAGTTCTCGGCGAGGTCACGAGAGTTCTTGCCGGGTTCAGTCGGGTTGCCGTACGAGCTACTCATCAGAAGTTCTGAAATGAGGTAATGTTTGTGAGGATGTTAGCTGCCAGCTGTTGTGGAAAGACATCGTAATCTTCTAATGTTTTAGCGATAAATATCGGATTACACTTCACTTACCAGTAGCCGGATCATGGTGCAATAGTGGACGAGGGTACATCGGCCCCGAATCCGTCGGACGGTTTTGTACACGATCCTGTCGCAAATGAGTATTGTAGCTGCACGGAGCATATTCGTAATCCTCGTCGCTCTCCGAACCCGAGGAAAAGTCGCCGTCGACGTCATCTTCCGGTTCTGGCTCGAATCCGCGGGTAGCGATGTCGTAAGGGTTTTCCTGCTCCGGGAAGAAGTGTTTCGCCTGCTCGACGGTGATGGTCTGGGCGCACAGTGTTGGTCGAAGAGTCGAGTCGGTCATATCCTCGATGCATGGTCTGTGAGTTGGTCCCAAGCACTGCTCGTAGACGTCCTCGACGCGGTTTTCGTGGAGAAGTTGTGGCTGAAAGTCGAAATTGGTTGTACATATAGCGCAATTGATCTTGCTGGTAGCTTACAGAATGCGTGCGTTGTGAGCTCTCACACAGTAGTACTTATTGGGAGAACGGACCGAATCGTGGTGCTCACAGATGTGTCCCTGGTCGGAGAGAGGAACCAGCTGGCGGAACTGCAAAAAACGATATGAATATTTAGAGTACGGGTGCTTAAACATACCCCAAACCGCTCCTCAACTTGCTCTCTGCTCCAAGACCCTCCGCGTGGAGAGGAGAGTGGGGCGTGTTGGAGTAGGTTGACTGTGTAGTCCTGGATTGACACGAGATTCGGAATGATCTTCTCTTGGAAGTAACGAATCGCGTTGAGACCTGTGAAGTGAGCCAGGTTTTTGATGTCGTAGAACTGGAAGTAATTTGAAAGTAAATGTATTTCATGGATCGAAAGGTTACCACGAAGTTCAGTTGCTTTACATCGAAAAAGATGCGCTTGCTCGGGTTGTTTTCCAGTTTTTCATGGAGCCATTGGAACGCTTCCCACGACGAAAACACGTTACCACCGATGATATTGCCCGGTGTCGGGCCAGCTCGGTCGATTCCGAGGAGATCCGCTGAAAATGAAAATCTTCAAGATCCCAGACATTAGCGTTCCCTTACCATTCGCCTCTCGACTCGTAACTTCGTTAGCATCGACATCACCTTCATCAAACCAATTCTTATCGAAATACACGAAAATCGACTCAGTCGTGCTGATACCGGTTTGCAGATGGAAAGTGGTGATTCCGACCTCTGCCGGGTAGCAGAACATTTGTTTGATGTTTCCTCTGAACGTGTAGACCAATGGGAAGACACTGATCACTTGAGAAATGTAGTCAGGAGCGACCAGTGGGTTTCCGGTGGATCCTGGAAGATGGAGAGTTGGGGACTTCGGTGAGTAGAAGCTAAAACGAACCATTACGAGCTCCCAGATAACTACGCAATGTCATCTCAGATTTATAACAATTAGCCTTCAAGAATGCATGCTGTTCGGTATCCACAAACACCTGGACTTCTCTCCGCAACGGCAACACCGTCTCTCGGTGCACATAGTTCTCGTTCAACCTTCTTACATGAGCACGACGGAGCTCTGTCTACGCAGCGGTGTCGTGTTTCATGCTACGATGTTCTTTTAGCAGAAACTATGTTTCCTCACCTGTTCGGGTCTCGATCATTTCTATAATTCCGGTTGTCCCTGTTGTTTCCGTTGTGTCTATAATTGGCAGCAGCCCGGGCATCTCTGCAAAAAAACAGTAAAGATACAAACATGCAAAGTTACCTTTCGTAATTCCGCTGCATGATAGAGAGTCGACTACTCGACTAGTCGTCTACTCGACTCCCAGGAATCGATAGAGCCACGAGTGGGAGGAAGAAAAATAACAGATTTAATGTGTGCCAGAGTTGCAAAATCGCGTGCGCAAGTTGCGTTATTGATCACGCCCACTGTACGGTAGAGCGCGTTTGCTGAGTGCTGCAGAATTTCGATTTTCGAATTGAAATGTTGATTATTCTTTGGTTTTCTGGATATCGTAGGGTCAAAAATGTTTCAAACGCGCTCCACTCGGACTCGTTGGCGCGAAATGGAAATATTTGAAATATTTCGGCGGCCCCGTTGAGTTTTCTAGTCCCCCCAGCCCGCGGCCGATGTTTTTCAAATACTTTCATTTCGCGCCAACGAGTCCGAGTGGAGCGCGTTTGAAACATTTTTGACCCTACGATATGTTTCATGTGTTGCACTAAATTTTTAATGTTTTTCTAAAGTTCTTGAATTGAGATCAGCATACTCTATAATTTTGCCCATAAAATGCCTTGTTTTTCCCAAATTTGATTTAAAAGTCTTTGTTCGCTTTTCCCACTCCCCCTCCGTCATTATTAATGTAACTTTTTTTAGACTAATCCACAATGGACTTGGATGTCCAAATGCCGCCAGCGCCGGCTTTCAAGCCCTCCAACTCTGTCCCAATGCCAGTTCTTCCGCAGGATGGAGAGGTATGTCCTAAACGTAAAAATTACATGAGCAATTTCCAATTTTTCAGGTCTTCGTTGGTCCCGGCGGCAAGAAAGATGCGCAAAAAAGTTGGACTTGGTTTGTCAAGATTGAGCTCGAAGAGGAAAAATGATATCCAGATGGCGAAGAAGTACGCGATGGACATTTCGATCAAGCAGATCTTGCTCCGACAGCAGAAACAGCAGCAGGAGAATGTAAGTTGTGGAAAATGACTAGAATTGTAAATGGAACGTGTTTTTCAGCAACAAAAGCAGCAAATGTACGCTCAGGCGCTCTCGATCATGTCCCGAATCTACGTCGGATCGATATCGTTCGAAATCCGAGAAGACATGCTTCGTAAAGCTTTTGAGCCTTTTGGACCCATCAAATCCATCAACATGAGCTGGGATCCAACCACTGGAGTAAGTTTCTTATTAACAAACGATATAATAAACCTATTTAACTTTTCAGCACCACAAAACCTTTGCATTCGTCGAGTACGAGATCCCAGAAGCCGCGCTGCTCGCTCAGGAGTCCATGAACGGGCAGATGCTCGGAGGACGTAACTTGAAAGTCAACTCGATGATGTTCCAAGAGATGCGCTTGCCGCAGAACATGCCACAGGCTCAGTCGATCATAGATATGGTTCAGAAGGATGCCAAGAAGTTTTTCAGGTGTGATTTCTATCAAGAAGTTCTATCCCGACCACTAATAGTCTATTTTCAGAGTCTTCGTCGCTTCCGTTCATCCGGATCTTTCTGAAACTGACTTGAAGAGTGTCTTCGAAGCATTCGGAGAAGTAGTCAAGTGTCAGTTGGCTCGCAGTCCTTCCGGTCGTGGACACCGTGGATTCGGATACATCGAATTCAAAAATCTGAACTCGCAAAGTGAAGCAATCGCCGGAATGAACATGTTCGATCTCGGAGGACAGTTCTTGAGAGTAAGATCATCTTTCCATTTGCGTATTGGGAATGCAAAAAAGCGTTACACTTGCTATTAACCCCTAGGATCTTTCAGGAGTCCCTCTTTTTGCTCAGAATGGAAGGTATCCCCCAATCTAATATTGTTCTTCCAGGTCGGCAATGCGTGACTCCCCCGGATGCCCTCTCCTACCTCCAACCAACTGCTGCCAACGCCATACCAGCCAGTGTCTCGGTCGCCTGCGCCGCAATCACCGCCAAAGTCATGGCTGCAGAAGCCGCGGCCGCCGGTGTCTCGCCGGTAGGTGCTCTTCGCTTCCCCAACTCTCCGAGATAACTTTGTATTCGCTCTGTTTTCATATTTTTATCATCCCCGCTAAACTTATAAATGCGTTCCGTTCTGTACCCACCGGAATAAAGCATTTCTCATCTAATCAATTAATATAATTGTTATGTTACGAACTATAAAAAAAGCATTTCATGAAAGTAAGACTAGAAGAGGACATTTGAGCCGGAGCATCATAAGAATACACTTGAGTTCAATCAAAGACCATTTTATTCCCATTAAATCTACACAAATATCGAAAAAAAGTAGAGAGCATGCCCTGGATGTCGTTGACGGCTCCGAGTCCAATGTACGGGATCCAGGCCATGGCGGAGTAGGCGAGTAGGACACAAGTCGTTGATGAAAAAGGTTTGAGATGAGGGCCCTCGACGGCGCAGATTGTGATTGTGAGGTAACTTTCTCACTTTCTCTGCCGTCTTCTCGGGACTTCTTTTTGACGAGTCAGGTGCTTCGTAACCATTTCCTCGGTTTTCAGTGTCTGAGCCGTGCCTAATGGCCTCCCAACAATGATCACGTAGTTGGAGCGAGAATTGAATTGAAGTAAGTCACGGAACTTTTTCACATCTGCTTTCGTATCTCTGACTTCTACATCATTGACTCGCATGATGGCGTCGTAACGTTTCAAGATGCTGTGCTCTACGGCTAGCACAACGCACTTCTCGTCGATGAAACAAATTTCCAGCTGATTCTTCATTGAATCTTTCTCCACGACCATCCGGAAGTACAGGTGACAGTCTGACATGATCGGTAGTTGATCAATTGTGAATGTTCTGTTTTGAATTTCTCTCCGAACAGCGGTACTCAATCCATTGAAATCCTCCTCCGAACACAATGGACTGTTTTTGAGAACATCAGAAACGACTGCACGACGGACTCCAGCTGAAAAAGAATTGGAAAAAGTTTAAACCAAGTAGTTCTTACGAAAGTCTTGATTCCTCCATCCGAACAGGATCTTGAAAATTTCGAGCGATTTGGCGTTGTAGGCGGGTCTGAGATGGAGGTCCGGCTGCTGGTCGACTCTTGCTAGGTACCATTTCAATCCATTCATATCAACATCTTCGTCTCCATCCTTCAGTTCTCTCACCGATTGGAGACGCTCAGTCAACAAGAATTCTGGACGAAACTGGAATGGAATAAATAATTCCAACTAAATCACTAAGATTTCAATCTTACTTTTCGGAGTCGGAACTTGATCTCACAATCCTGAAGAACGTGTTTGTTCCGGAATCTCAATACATCATAGACCGTGTGGTCCTGCAAAAGAATGAATCAGTGAACGGAACTACAATTGAATCGTACCACAGAGACGCCTTCGCAACGTCCAAAGAGCAGTGTGAAATCCGCCACATCGGGCTCGTTCCAGCGCGGCCCCGTCTCCACCTAAAAAATTAGACATCTGCAGGACAAGAACACAGGACAGAACTTACCACAACCTGAATCGAGCTCCTGCCGGAAATCCAGCCGAAAAGCGGTGAGTGGCTGACATGGGATGAATCAGTTGGAGACTTCCAGAGGTAACCAATTGAACGACGGCTCCGATTACGAATCGTAATTACATTCAAAACTCTTCCACGTGTGATCGGATAATAGAAAACCTAGAAAACATATCTGGTTTAGGGTCTTTTTGTCATAACTTACAGTGTATCCGTTCCCGTTCCTGACGACCGCTGCTGATTCAATGATTGTTATTTCCGGGCGACTTGAATTGTCCATCGCGTGGATTGAAACCGAGTCTATTCCTCGAACTTGGATTGAAACCGAGTCTATTCCTCGAACTTGGATTGAAACCGAGTCTATTCCTTGCAGAAGTGTCCGAACTACAGAGAAACGATATGAATATTTAGAGTACGGGTACTGAAACACACCTCAAATCGGTCCTCCACTTTTTCACGGCTCCCAAATGAACGTCTTGGGTCGGAAACCACCCGGGAATCCTCGGTACTTGCCGAAGGCGAGCAATGAGCAGTGGCAATTCACAGAAGATACGTGACGTCAACAGATCCACGTGGCCAAGCCAAGGTTATCCCCATTCACGTCTCGTTCAAGGAAATGTTGACGTGGTTCCCGGGAAAGTCGATAACCCGTGAAAATATCTTGTTGGAACCTTGCTCATTCCTCTGTTTCGCCTGGCATCGCTAAACTTGTTCATCTGGAGATCTAGACGAATCTAGAAGACGCAGAAAAGAAGATTCTACAACCGAGAAGAACTGGTAAGGATAGGGAATACCTCTTTTTGGTCATGTCTCGTATTAGACCCACTAGACATGTCTAGACCCGAAACCTGAGCTGGCCGAACACTCTTGCATTGGAGACGCAGGGAAATGTGTTTGGCGGCCACTCGTCCATTCTGCCAAACAAACCAATTCCCGTCGATAGAAACAACAAAAAGTAGAAATTTCGATCAGACTGATTCAGAATCGGTTCTCTCGGTTCTCCCCCTTTCTCACGCTTTCTCGCTCTCTGTTCCAATAGATTTCCAGCTCCTCTCGTTGCTCTCCACTCAAATTTCTCAATTCCCACATTTTCAGTCAATAAATGACCACAAGTTGATACGGGTTCGGAATCACACAAGCAACAAACATGTCGGAATCGTTCAAATTCCGAATAGAAATGGAGGACGATGCCGTCGATCCGACAGAGACCTCGTTCTGGGTGACGATGGGTGCCATTGCGGTCTTTATCCTCTGGTGCACCTTCGTAGTCCTCTTCTTCTCCAGAGTCAGCGCTCTGTTCTTCACATTTATCATAGACAAGTGAGATGGACACAACAAACTGTTTCTAAACCTTTGGTTTTCAGATATTTACGATTATCCAAAAATGGCATTCATTTTCGGATTGGTGGAATCTCAATTTCAGGATTGCACGCCGGCAAAATCATGTTTCGAAATGTGATCTATGACAATGGCGACTTTACAATCAAAGTGAACGACGGACATTTGTTGTTCAAGTACTGGAAGTCTGTAGAGCATCGTCGTCTCAATCTTACCACGTTGGTTGATCAGGAGATACATTCACCTAATCTCTCTTTCAGAAAACGAGCCTCTCGTCTCCATCTAGTACTCAATGGACTCCACGTAAACATCTATAACAACTTGACCAAGTACGCCGAGATTGCACGAATCCGTCGGTTTGACTGGTTCTTTGAGAACACCAATATGAGCGATGCAAAGCGACCACCCAACAAGCCACCAGATACGTGAGTTTGAAACAAGCACAATGTCCTGAACCATGAGCTAGTTCCAGCACGCCGCCGTCTTCTGTCTGGGAAAACATGTTGAATCTGCTGGGCATTGTGCATTTGGAAGTGTCCGCCGGATGTATTCTAGTTGGCAACAAGTACCTGCCCTACGCGTTATGGACTAGATTTGAGAATATGAATAGTAAAATGAATGTCACCGAGTCTGCCAATGATCGGGCACTTCTCACTTTCGAAGGAGAGACAGAGAACGTGGCGGTTTCACTGGTGAAAAACGAACAGTTCCAGTTCACGGCAAACGAGAAAGAGCCGCCGAGAACGATGGGCAATGACGGATGTCCACTTCTGCAGTCTGCTTCATTGGAGTTTGTGTACAAGCAGGACTTGTTGGGCTACGTGACCGACGACGAACCACAGAGCATCACTTCGAAACTTCCACTCTGGTCTTCCGAATGGCGTTTCGGCAACAACACAGTCCTTTCCTATGGTCCATGGGCCGAACAACAACGCTTCCTGATCTACTCGTTCTTCTACCCACCCGATTATCAAAACGTCTCAGCGACAGTCATGCCGACACGTGGACAGAAGAGGATCCATGTGAAGCACAACGCAAAGATCATTCTGACAAAGGAGACGTGCATGGATATCTGGTTCATGCGAGGAGATCAGTTGGAGAGTATTCGGACGAGATGCGGACCACAGAGCAACATTGATGTAGGGGAATGACTTGGTGATCTCGATTCGATTCTGATGGTGTCTTTTCAGATGTCGATTATGTGGATTACAACTGAAAAGGGATTCTTGTGGAACATGAGAGCAGAGTTTCCAAAGTGAGTCCTCTCGACAACAGGAATTCCTAGACAATCATTTGCTTGCAGTTTCGAGACAACCACTTCCCTGGTCTTCACCAAACTAATCGAATGCCAAAAGTTCTGCCTAGACGGAACCTTCGTCTACCCGCTGACTTGGAATGGAGAACAGACCTACACACTCGACTACACATTCACCAAAGCGGCCGCTTGGTTTGTCTGGGATCACAAGAGACTGTTCACGGATATGGTTAACGATTGGCTTGGCGATGATCCGTCGGATATCTCGAAGTTTGTGCCGTTCCGAGTCTTCAATCGGATGAGGGTTGTGGATAGTTTTGAGGTTTCACAGGGTTCTGGAAGTTGATATACATTGTGAATATCTAGGTGATCATGCTGCTGAACGAATCCAACTGGGTGGACACTGCAGATATGAATGCAGAGAACGTGGAAGTTGCTATTGTCGGAGAGAAGCTCTCTTTCGATTGTGAACTGCCATTCATTGATTTCCTTCCCCAAACGCAAATGATGAAGTATGAGTTGAGAGGAGAGAAGGGTGTGGCAATGAGAGCAAAGTCAGTTGGGTCCCTCATCTTCTGATCCTCATTGTCTTCTTCCAGATTCCCCCCGGACTCTGCAACAGCTCCGATGCGTGCCGCGTTGTCTAGACTGGCTCGCTGCAATCCGTATGCTCCGCCTTCCCAACACGGAACTCATTCTCTCGACAAAGACACGTGGTTTGAGTTATGGCGGACAGAACTGGTGGAGATGAAGTTTGATCATCAATACCGACCGCTCGTCATCAAAGAAAACATTCCGTCGGACATTCCGTTTGCAGTTCTCGCTGACTACCTTCCACCGCCAGCCAACCATCCGTGGGAGGTCCGTGTGAACTTCGATCCGTGATCATAATGATTATCCGTTTTCCAGCTGGAACCAGACTTTCTCGGCGTTGATATTCTCATTGAAGGAAGCGATGTCAAGTTCACAGGTCTCCTCGTCAAATTGCTTTTTGAGCTCAAGAACAACTATTTTGGTTGGTATGACTCGGTTAGTCTTGAACTCCCCGAGTCCCTCATTCTGATTCCCTCATTTCAGATGACTTCCCTAGACGAGGAAATCAATAAAACCGATGATCCAGTGCAGTTGAAAGCCGCGTTCGACAAAAACAACTCGAACAGTCTAAAGCCCGTCGAGTGGTTTCGTACGATGAATGTCGATGTGACAGTCCGTGTGTGCAACATTCGAGCCGAGATGCTACTGTACTCGCCGGCGATGGATGAAGGATCAGAGCCCGAGAAGGTGCCGGTGATCTTCATTGAAGAGGTTGCCGTCGAAGTGAAAAAGACCAAGACACAAGCCCTAATCCAAGTTGGAGTCAGTCCCGCGTGTGCCTACTTGGACAAGTCTAGCACTGGAATCGGAGCAGGTTGCATCACACTCAATGGATTCCAATTCCGAGGCCATGCGATGTATTCCTCGAAAGAAGTCGCTTGGAACATGGGACTAGTGGAGTACGGATGGATCATGGAGATTCTCGTCGGTGACATTGCTGGAACCCTCGACTTTCCCGCCCATGCACTCGTTCTTCATCAAATCGTTGAGTCCCTACTGATCTTCATTCTCTGTCCCGACGACGCCACCAAAGTTCCTGATCGAATGCAGTTCTGTCAACACGGACAACTCATCAAAGCGTGCTCTGTTGCCGGGAAACGAAACAATGAGTCATTGGCGACGTGCCGAACAGAAGAAGCTATGAAATACCGCCAAATCCGTGTCTCTGTGGATTCTGTGGATCTCACGTTTGTCGAGGAGAAGACCGTTCTACAAATCAGTGCCGATCCGGTTCGTGTGACAGTTTGCAATGCACATGAAGGACGATTCACAGAGCATGTCTGCGTGAGAGTACCCGGTATCAATCTGCGACAAGCCGTTCGCATCAAGGATAAGCCCGAGAACATTTGGATTGAAGGGGCGAGTGCAGCAATCGAAGGCGTACAATTGGATATCGAGCTTCCAAACTCTAGATCAGAGTCACCGAGTCTGGAGAAGGATCGATTGGAGTTTGCGAGAATGCACGATGCAGACACCAGACGACTACACTTCCTCTACGCGGATCACTCTGTTTGGGGATGTGCATGCTACGGAAACACTTGCTTCTTCGGGGACCACGATCAGATTGGATCCACGTTTATGGAGACGAACAAACGGAAGTTCTTTGTGCCAGGCATCGAAAAGAACCCGGACCTCCAGCCAAAAGTCCTTCAAAGTGTCATTGCTCCAAACAAGAACATGCTGAGTGGTCAACCACACATGTACTACAAGAAACCGAAGAAGCAGAGCACAGCTGTCACCATCCGAAAGACGGGTTCGGAAGACACAGAATCGTTCCACTCTGCCAAATCTCAACAAGCTCCGGGTCTTCGCATCCTACAATCGGCAGAGATGACAGCAAGTTATGCGGAGTTTGTGGACAATGTGAAGATCGAGATGCCCTCCGATGTGACTGTCCCACAATTCGAGGATCCCGGAGCGATTCTCGAGTGGTGTCAGTATCATCCAGCCACTCGATTCATCGAAGACCCTATTACCAAGGGAGTCAACGAAATGCGCTTCCTGGCAAAACACAAGAAAACGGGTGACGTGTTCAGTGTGGTTGACAAGAAGGACTCGAAAGATCCAGTCGAGCAGGATGTCGGAGCGCCTCAAGTTGTTCGGAAGCGACGTCTCGCAATCAGTGGAGTTGCTGCCACTTCTATGGACGTGTTCTTGTCGCCGATTGGAGTGGAAGCCATTGAGAGATTTGTGACAGTTGCAAGTCACTCGATATCAGCTATCAATCCGTGTCTTCTGGTGCACATGTGCTATCGAGAGTGTGTTTTGAAGAAGCACAGACAGCCACTCACAGAGAGTCTGTTTGCCGATGAGGAGAATGGTAGGAAGTCTTTGCAAAGCCAGAGCCTAATGATCATTTCCCCTTTTCAGATTCCGAACCTCTTCCCGAAATCGAAGTGTGTGTGGAACTTCCCCGTGTCACTGCAGGTCTCTTCCAATGCGGAGTCAAGAGAAACGTGGTCAAATCGAACAAGAACACGGATCACATCACCGCCAACATGGCCCTCTTCCTCATCGATCGTGCCAACATCAAATCGAAACTTCAACATGGAAGCGTCGAAAAGCTCAACACGTTGTCTACAGAACCAGCAACGAATATGTCAAGCACGGAGTATCAACTCAACGGAAGTGCCATCACTGTCCAACTCCTCCAGTTGACAAACCGTGACGCACCGGACTTTGGAAGCAGTGGCACGACGACTACCAACTCGAACAACTGGGATCAGTGTTCAGTGTCACGACGCATGTACAACCTGGAGCCGCGGATCATGCTCGATTTCAACATCTCTGACACGAGAATTGTTCTGATAAGACGAACGGTCCCGGTGTTTGTATCAGGAAGAGCCAACACAGTCGTCACTCCAATCAACTCGCCCGCTGTTCCTCCGACCCCACTCAACAAAACTCCAACAATGGGTGGTGGATTCTCGACTCCTGTTGGTCCGGATCACCCTCCAATGAAACGAAAGATCAAGGTGCTTGCGGAGCACGTTCTCAAAGCGGAAATCGGCTCGGTGACAACTGCACTCGTCATGGCTAGACCACAAGAGCTGACTGCTGGAGATGAGTTCCCAATCTACGAGGCTCTCGCTCCTGTTATGGTATCCTGGCTTGGAGTTGTGGACAACTTCAAGAGAGCCATCGACAAACTGGCTCATATCATGGAGTGTTGGAAGAGTGTCGCCATGGCCAAAGTTCTGAAGCTTGCTCTTGATTGTACCGACGAGAAAGTGGTGGTGAGAGTCGGCAAGAACCGGATGGGATGCACCAGAATCCTACACGCTCATCAGTCCTCGTGCCCGTCTTGCATCCTCCTCAAGACCCTTTTCCGATGGTTTGCACACGCGGAGAATGCTCCTCGTGCAATCAGTTATCGTTTGGACACCCGACCAGAGTTTGACATTGAAGTCACCCGCAAAACCGCTCTCATGGCACTTCTGAGTCACTGGCAATCGGATGTTGGCAAGGAGCTTAAACTGGTTTCCTACGAAGACGCTCACAAGTTCAAAGTCACTCGACCCGATGAAGCTGCAATTGTGGCACTGACAAAGAGCAAACGGGGACGGAAGAAGCAGCCGAAGGAGACGAAAAAGGAGACGAGAGTTTTGATGGAGAGTGCTAGAGACATGTGAGTACAATGGAATTCTAGACTAGATGATGATCCTTGAATAGTTTCAGATCCAAGCCCAAAAGATCTCGCAGATCGCCAACACCGTTGCTGAAAAAGTTGAGAATCAAAGCGGGAGAGGATGAGGATAGTGACTCGATGAAGCATCTTGGAGATGTTGTGAGTTTCCTAGCGGCCCTACCGAAATGAATATGACGTTTTTAGGAAATGCAAGAACTATGGTCCGGAAGTGATTATGAAGATGAAGATCTGGAAGAAGATGAGCTGGATCTGGAGCCAAAGAAAGACGAGAAAGTCGACTTGTACACATGGATGAGAAACGCGCAGAGAGAGTCAACTCTGCGACGTCGAAAACTGGCAGGAGTGGACGGAGTGAAAGCCGACGAGATTAGCACGACGACAGCCAAAGGATACATCAATCCGATGGACATTCAGCAAAAGGCCTACTACTACAACATCTACCGCTGGGCACAACTCCAATGGTCCACTCTGGACAGTGTGGAGAACGATCACTGGCACTTTGAGTACCATGTCTGGCTCCGAGAAGTTGTTGTGTGCATGATGGCAAAGGGTTTCAAGACGTCGACAGATCACCTCCGAAAGTACATTACACCGGCACAACAGAAAGTGATGCATGTCAGAAACGCCGGTGTTCAAGGTGTGATGCTGTGGAGATTGGAGAGGGATGAACGAAGGAAGGTCCCACTGCACGGACAATGGAACATTACCTATGAGGGCAGTGTGGAAGGCATTCGATTCCTCATCGGAATGGCTTTTGTGTCACTCGGAA
Source organism: Caenorhabditis panamensis (assembly GCA_900883565.2). Lineage (NCBI taxonomy): Eukaryota > Metazoa > Nematoda > Chromadorea > Rhabditida > Rhabditidae > Caenorhabditis > Caenorhabditis panamensis. Next base: position 12,853 of record LR537823.1, on the reverse strand, counting down.
AAGAACTGTCACTGGTGCTTCGGGTGGCGATGGAAGCGCAGAACGAGTTGAAGATGCAGTCGGCGGCCGATTCGGTAAGAACCATCATGGATGATTCCAAGATTCCAAAGAACTTATCATCTTTCAGACCCCACGAAACGAAGTCCGTGGCATGACCATCAGCAAATACGACCAAACCGCCGAATGGGATGAGAAGGTTCTCGACATGACACGGGACTACGAGAAACACATGCAACGGATGCGTTCTAGCAAGGAGGTGTTCCCCGAGAAAGTCAAAGTGATGGTCAACGGAAAGGCTGGCATCTCGTCTGTAGTCCTCGAGTCTACCCTCAACGATTTGTATGTCTCGGTGACGATCTCGAAGATTGAATTGGAGCAGACGAAGAATCCGATTCCCGATGTGCCAGTCACCCATCAACCGGTTACTGTTGCCACGAACACTGAGGAGAAACGGACGGCGACATTGACAAAGAAGACGGTTTCTGGAAGTTTGTTGAAGCCGGATGAGCTGAAAGTGCATGTGGCGAAGATAAAGCTGACACTTTCCGAATCGGACAATACAATGACCAAAAAGACGGACATTTTGCGCTGTACTCTCAACACCAGTAGCTTCAACATTCACACGTGAGTTCTGTCTAGAAGGATCCATCAATAACCTTATCGTTTTCAGGGAATTCCAACCGCTTCCTCTCTCCAAAAACGCGAATCCTAATCGCTCAAACAGCACGATCGGAGGGCCACACGGTCCACGAGGAATCTCCACAATTGCCACTCTCCATCTTGGAGCCCTCGAAGGAAACATGCCGATGGCTGCCTACTCGCTACACGATGTTGTCATGCGACACGGAAAGGAACTCGAGCAGCAGCTGACTCGTCTTGCCGCCCAGCCAGCTTCCACTCCACTCAGCAACCCGCCGTTCCCTGTTGAGCAGCCGCTTCTCACAAAGGTTTCGGATCGTCGACAGACACCGACGTCTTCTGAACAACCACTTGTCGCCCGACAGAGTTCCTTTGGAAAGAACTTCCAAATGCCGAGTTATGTGGGAACTGGAGCCATCATGCCTTCTGGAGGAGTCAAAGGACAAGTCGCTCGTCGAGCGCCTGTCGCTGTCATTCAATTCTTCATCGAGCTGACCAGTATCGAGATGAACATCCAATTGCTGCCGAGTCTCCAAGCCAAGTATCGTATCAATCTGGCGACAAGCAAAGGAGTCACTGGAATGAAGGCGAATTGGTCGATCCTGCTCGATGAGCATTTCTTCGAGTTCTGTGTTGGCCAGAGTCCGGGCAAGAAGGAGACGTTCCGACTGCAACTCCCATCTGTCAAATGCGATGGAATGTATCAAGCGGAGCAGGGAACACAGCTCAAACCAAGCACCGACAAGAAACTCGTCTACCGGGAAGGCGGCAGTCTCATGATGACTGTCGTCTTGGGATCCGTCAATCACATGTTCACCACTGAACTGCTCAATCAGTTGATGTTCGCCGAGCACTCTTTCCGAACCGAGCTCACCGCACTCATCAACCGGATCCGTTCCTCTTCGTTCGCCTCCGCTACCAACTCTGCCAGAAGTCCCATGGGAAGTCAGTCATCACAAGACCGTTCCAACTCTGCTGCAAACTTGAAGCTTCTGCTTCCAGTCCAGAATACCAATGTCCTGCACACGGAGAAACCACCGCTTCTATTCTCCATTAAAGTGCTCACCAAAGATCACAATCAGCGGAAAGAGGAGAACCTGAAGAAGGAGAAGGATATGAAGAAGGAGATGTCAAAGGAGGTTTCCAAGACACCAACAGCTACTTCAGCTCCACAAGCTCCCGAGAAAGCAGTCCCATGGCTTCAGCTTACAGCCGCAACCCCCACCCAAACAGCTGTCCGTCTCACCATTGACAGTCTGGAAGGAGAGCTCACGAACAAGTGGGTTGTCAAGGAGGAAGGATCCAAGGAACGCATCTACGGAAACGCTGTGATCCACTTCAACGCAAAACTCGGACAGCTCATCAAACCGGTGAAGAAAAATGGAGCCAACGACGACGCTGTCACGGATCTACAGGAGTTTGCCACTTTCATGACACAAGTGCGAGTGGAGAACAAGGAACGCAACATGTTCAACAGTTCCTACTCCTACCACATCTCCCTAAACCGTCCGATCTTCCTAGTCAAAGCAGCGGCAATTGATAAGGCCATCTTGTTGTGGTTGAACTACAAGAACACATACGACTATTGGCGAAACGAACGAGAGAAGGTTGTGCAGGAGAAGACGACAAAGAAGCAGTCGACGACGACCACGCCGAACACGGCAATGTTCTCGCCAACGCAAATCGCCGAGGACGCAGACATGAATCTCTCGCTGGCCATCAACAATGGAATGTACATGTGCATGCCGCTCTACAGTCACGATGTCACCGAGGGAATGCCAGCACTCGTTCTGTCCCTTCAGAAGTCTGAACTCTCAGTGTTGGTCAAGAAAGAGCTCACCTGCAAGGCGTCGTTCAATGGATTCAAGTGCTCTTTTATTGACGATTTTGACGAGCAAGCACTCAACCAAAGCTTCCTGGACGCGGCACACAGTGATCAATCGAACTGTCTCTTCTTCCCAGAAGGAACCTATCAGTTGTGTTCCAAAGCGGAAGCCAGCAATGGACCAGCCAAGTGGGTGCTCAGTGTTTCCGCAGAGATGCAGGGAGTCGAGATTGACTTGGATACACGGATCGGGAAACTTGCCAAGCTTCTCGTCAACACATTCTCAATGATTGGCAGAGATGATTACGAGGATGATTGGTCGATGTTGGAAGATCAAGGAGAGTTGGATTCGGATGAGGAGAAAGTGGAGGGAGCCGCCGAGCTGAAGAAGTTGAAAGCTGAAGAGAAGGTTCCGTGGATGGAGAACAAGATGCATGAACACTCGAGAGCTGTTTTTGAGCTTGCCGCCCGTGGAGTATCCGTCAAGAAGATCGAGGCGGAGAAGCACAAACTGAGACAGTACGAGTTGATCAGGTTCAAGGCGTTTCGAAGGAATATGGTGGAGAAGTTGAGACGAGGAACCAATTCCAGAGCTCACACGGTAAACTGAAACTTTTCAGACAATCTGTTCAATATCTAAGTTTCAGGAAACCCCACCTCCACCTCGCCCAGAGTCCACTTCGAGACGCAACTCAAGCGCCAAAGCTGCAACGTCTCTTGGTCCACTCGTAGAAGATGTCACCCAAGACATGAGCCCCAGTGGCAGCAGCGAAACGGTGAACTTCAATCTAGACGTCAAAGTCAACATCACGTCGGGAACGTGTACTCTGAGAACTGGAAAGAAGGAATCCGGCATGCGAGAAGCGTTCAAATTCGGTCCCGGCAAAGACTTCAAGTCGATCTTCGAACCACAGATTCTCACGACGACCACATTCAGCATTCCCAGTGTTGAGATCAAGGCCTATCATGTGTCGGATCCGTCGGCAAATGAGATGTACGATATCAACAAGGACCGTCGCGACAAGATCTCCAAGGCACTTGCAAGAGATGCCGAGAAGTTGTACGAGAATCTGAAGGAGAAGTCTAAATTCTCGAACACCAACATCCGCAAGGACAACTCGCCACCACCACCCGCAAAACGTGGATGTTTCTACATCTTTGTCGGCCTTGCTTCGATGCCAACAGAGACAGTTGTCACTCCGCACCTCGCAACATACTTTGAGCAAGTCCTGGAGCCACTTCCGCCGTCTGCAGTGTTCCAGCCGAACACGACACAGGAAGCTTCGATGGTGGAGGATGGAAAGAATGAAGGTGAGTACAATTGGTGTTGTTCAGTAGAGTGTAACAAGTCATTTCAGCCAACCACGAAGTCCCCATGCTGGCCACCATGGACACTGCCGCTTTCCCCATCGACTTTGTCTTCTACCTCGACGTCCAAAGTTCCACAATCCGATTTGACGGCAAGCAGCCAACATCTCGCAGTCAAACACAAGCCGATTGTATCCTGACACTTCCCCGTTTGACTCTGGAAGTCACCTCCAAACGAACCCGTGACAACATTGACAACTACATTGGCGGAATGCACATCTCGGGACAGTTCAAGGGATTCATGCTCAAGATCTTCAACCCGTTAGAGCCCGAACTCGACTCGTCGCGTGCTCTTCAGCTCTCACTGGATCTTCTCTCTTTCGTGATCTCTCGAAACAAAAACTCCTCCAAAGACCCGGATAATCGAGTCCGCTTTGTTTTCTCCTCACAAATCAGCAAGGCCTCGTTCGAGTACAACTTCCGACGTCTCGGAGAACTCATCCAGTTCCCGAAACCCTGGTACAGAGCCGCAATCGCTCGTCGTGTCTTCTTCGGAGATCAGGCAGCGCCAAGAACTCGAGACGATATCAGTGATGTGACCGGAACGACGAGAAGCCGATTGCACACGGATCCAAGACATCACCTCCAGGCACCGGCCAGTACTGCGAGTACGGGTTCCAGTGTGAATGCACCACATCAACGCAAACCGTGGACTGCTCTCGTTCTTGCCGCCATTCAGTGGAATGAGTTTGAAGTGACTGCGTTTATGTCGAATACAATGGGAAAGACGACGTGGAAGGCGACAAAGGGATTGGTGTGGGGAGACGCGAAACTGAACTCTCTCAACGAACGAGACATCAATGTGTCCTTTGGTCTCGGATCCAGTGAACTCTGCGCCAAAGACGGAGCGATTAGTGGAATCATCAAACTGAACAATCTCAAAGTCACAGCAAATCATTCACTGATGGCAGATGTCAAGAAACCGCCGGTGAACAAGGCAAAAGTCAAACTCGAGTGGATCACGGCGAACATTGAATGGATGAGTCGACGGGTGTTGATTGCCAAGTGGAGCGATCCAAGTTTCCGAGTCAACGACTACTACAAGGGACTCAAAGAGGGAGAACAGATGACTCTTTCGGAGCTTGGAATGAATGTGCAGGCGTCGTGGAAGGATCTTCAAGTGGTGATTACCAAGTCAACAGTAGATGACGTGGTTGCCATTGTTCATCGATTGATTTCGTTCATTGATGTAAGAGTCCTCGATCTCCTCTAAGTAACATTTTTTCATTTCAGGAGCAGCTCAAAAACTCTCGGATCCTTCTCGGCAACTTACACGCCAGTGCCAATCCGAAAAAGTTCTCTCATATACCACAAGAGACCCGCAAACCCACTACCCACTTCTGGGAGAAGGTTCTCGATTACATGTCGGAAATGCAGATGAACGAACAGTTGATGGGATTGATGGAACGAGAAGGAGCAAAAGTCGGTGGACACATGGAACTGCGTGCCGATGGAATCTCGCTGGTTCTCATGAAAGGTGACATGAACGCCGACACGTGGGCTGTCTTCCATCTACGAGACGCTTGTATCGCTTTTGATCCCGAGGCTCGAATGGATTTCCTGGATCATACGACGAAGCAGAAGATTGGAATCCTCCTAAAACAGACGTTCTGTCTTAAACTCGGATCACGGAAAGATAATCAAACGGAGAATCGAGCCAATGTGTGTCGTGTCCAGACGCCTTTCAACACTTCACGACACCTTCAGAAGACTGAAGACATTCTCGAGTTCTTTGTTGGAGACGTCATGAAGATGATTGGACCGGAACGAGTGGCGGCAACACAGACAAAGAAGAAGCAGAAGAACTCGGAACCCCCACCGTCGCCGGGAACTTCTGACGAGTCCACAGCTCGAGCGCCTTCTTCTCTTGGATCTTTCAGTCGATTCCGATCCCCTGGGTCTTCTGGCAGTTCTCAATCCCCGTCAGTCACCAAACACAGTGTCATGGAACTCTTCCAGTTCCCGGGTCTCGAAGCAAGAATGACATCGGAGCAGTTGAATGGAGCGGACGACGGTGACAAGTACGAGTCGGTGTTCCAAATGCCAATGGAGGTGTTCACCACGTTTGTCTGTGACTTCTTCAGCGAAGTGGCCATCGAGACCAACTTCAACGCCCAAGTCTCATTTCTTCCGGAGCTTTTGAAGAGTTATCTCAAGGAGACACCCAACCCGCACTCTTCCTCGTCGACATCTTCCCCGGCAGTCTCGTCGAGCAAGGAATCATTGGCTTCCGCGAACGACGTTGGCAAGGATCCGCGAATCTTCACGTGTAAGGAGTGGAAAGTGGAGCCGAAGGTGCGGTTCATCGACAGAATCAAGTGGACGCCGCCGGTCGTGGATGATATTCTGAAGAAACTGCAGATCTTTGACCACCGAAACACCATTCCCAAAGTTATCCAGCGAGCTGTGCTCGATCCACTCGATGCCACATTGGCTGCTTCTGTGATTGCCACGTTGCAGATTGTAGACAATAAGAAGACGATTGAAAAGTTTAAAAAGGTAAGCTCTATGACTCTAGGATCCGTTCAACAATAACTCGTTTCAGAGTCGCTCGGACTCAGTATCAGCAACACCGAAACGCCGAGGAGACCGTCGAGGATCCAGCGATGAGGTGTCTGTCCAAATAGACATTCCCGACATTTTCACACAAATCTCCAACGAATCGCCGAACCCGAATGCGAAATTGAACTAGTCTTTTCTTTTTTAAGTTTATTTATTGATTTCTCAAATGAATCCTCTCGAATAATTCTAGTCCCCTACAAAACCCTGTCAGAGCTTTCCTTCTTTCCCCCGCTTCTTACGGTGCTTCTGTGATGTGAACCCTCTTTTTATCCCTCCCCATTCATTTTCTTCGAGTTGTGCCACAATGATCTGATACAGTCAATACAGTTATAAAACTCTTCATTCTTCCATTCAAATTTTTCAAATCAGTACTGAAAACTCGTTGATATCTATCTCTATGAAGACCCGCAAGCAAACGCAACCAGCAATTGACTCTGTCCCGGAACACTGATTCTCCATTTTGATCCCTCACATTTGATTGTTCCTCTCGCACCGATTTTGCTCATTGGAGTCACAAATTCCTTCCCTTGATCATTGTAAAACCAGACATCAGAGCCAGATGGGCATTTCAACGTGTACTGGTTACCGGAGCCAGAGAGGGATTGGGCGAATGGGGAGAAGTCGCATAGGGGGCAACGGACTTTTCCGGGGGTGTAGATGGAGGAGAGGGGAGGACAGGCGCCTGAAAATTATCTGATGCAAATGAAGAGAAGCAAATGTAATCTGTGGCAAAGTTGTGATCCCTGAGAAGAGAAGAACGCGCTGTAACGAACGATGAACGCAACAAAGGCTGCAACCGGACGCGATCAATCATAACTTTCGGCAGACAGGACCAATTAGTGTGAAATTTTGTCAGCGACTTTATGTTAGTTATGTCTAAAAACGTGCGAAATTTCATACGAATTGGTCAGCGCAGCTCGGAGCTACAACAATCGCAAAATGCGGCTGGCCTTCTGCGCAGCTCTCGAAATTACAGTCGGCGAGGGTGGAGAAGTCAGCATAGATTAGATTTCAATGCGAAAGCACCATTTTCAACTCTCTCTTTCATTAGTTAGTACTAAACAACTCACCCAACACAGCCACAACCAATACTGCCCACACAAAGATCTTGAACATGTTCGCCAACGGCAAAGTTGATACTGACTGTATTCTTTTGACTGTCTTCGTTTTTTGAGACAACGAACGCATTCACCCCGCCCCATGATTGATTGCGAAGACAGAAGTTAGTTCCGTGATATCAAAAATCATCGGAATGGCTATCAACTGGGAAAAGGGCGCGAAAGGGGTTAAGGCTGAAAGTTTGGTTGAATTTGCGATAGAGTTCGGTTCAATAGAAGAGTTCATCCAGTTCCCTACAATCTGATGTTTGGTGTAAACAGACAACAAGTGTCAGCAGGAGTGTTGCAATGATGATATTTGTCTTATCACGTCTCGTTCTCTCACCTCACCCCTCCTCCTCTGTTCACCTTCCCATTTTCATTTCCATTTTCCAGACCATTCTCCATCGGAACAAGATGCCAGTAGCGATTGTGACAGGTAAGAACAAACGCAAATTGATCATTTGAAAGTGGATACCTGTCAGGCGCAAGCTCGGGAATCGGCCGTGCCGCCGCTCTCCTTCTCGCCAGAAACAAGTACAAGGTCTCGTTGACCGGAAGGAATGTGACTGCTCTGCAGGAGCTCGCCGGACAAATCGTGGATGCTGGAAGTGACAAGAATGACGTTTTGGTGACTGCTGTCGAATTGGCAGCTGATGAGGCGCCGAAGACGATTGTGGAGGCGACGGTGCAGAAGTTCGGGAGGATTGATACATTGGTAATTTCCACAGAATCTCTAGAATGCAATCCTCTTTGTTTCAGATCAACTCTGCTGGTATTCTCCGCGCCGGACCTGTCTTGGAATCCGGAATCGAGGTGTACGATGAGTTGATGAATGTCAACGTGCGCAGTCTGGTCCGATTGACTCGTGCCGCTCTTCCCCATATCATCTCGACGAAGGGAACTGTTGTCAACGTGAGCAGCATCAATGGACCGTGTCCGGTTGGTCTTGTTTCGTGGGAAATGCAACTCTCTCGTCCCTTTTCAGTTCCCCAACGTCACCTACTACTGCATGTCCAAGTCGGCAGTGGATCAGTTCACCAAGTGTCTTGCCCTTGAGATGGCTCCCAATGGAGTTCGTGTCAATGCTGTTTGGTAAGACGATGCGCTCTTTTCAACTTGAAACTGTTTATTTCAGCCCGGGAGTCACAGTGACCAACCTTCACCGTACATCAGGACAAGACGATGCCACTTATGCGGCGGTAAGTAAGTGGCAGCGGACAGCGGCCTTGAACCCTTTCTTCCCTTTCTGATGTCACAGAGAAAAGAGACTATCTCTTCTTTCAGTTCCTCGAGAAAAGCAAGACCACTCACGCGCTCGGTCGACCCGGAGATGCGAATGAAGTGGCAGAGGCGATTCTGTTCCTGGCCTCCGAGAAGAGCTCCTTCACAACTGGAGAACTGCTTCGTGTGGATGGAGGTAGAGGAATCATGCATCCGAGATAAGATTGTCTGTGTACATGTGTAGAGTTGAATAAATCGATATTACCTGTATCTTGAAGTGTTCAAATTTTCGTTGATAAGGTTCCATTTCCCATTTTCCGTACTTCTTCTTCTTCTTTCTTGTCTTGTCCTCGATTCTTATCAACTTCATCTAGATGCCAGTCGCCATAATAACCGGAGCCAGCTCGGGAATCGGCAAAGGAGCAGCTCTTCTCTTCGCCAAAAACAAGTACCAACTCTCGCTGACCGGTAGAAACACGGACGCGCTGAAAGAAGTCGCCGCTTTGTGTGTCTCGGAAGGAGGACTTTCAGTGGATGGTGTAAGTATTGTAGTGCTTCTTCTACCCACCTAAATCCATGAAATGAATCTCTCTTCCAGATCCTTATCACCGCTGTCGAGTTGAGCTCCGATGAAGCCCCAAAAACCATCATCGATGCAACTATCCAGAAGTTCGGAAGAATTGACACTTTGGTAAATCCAACTGAATCTATAGAATGCAATCCTCTTTGTTCCAGATCAACTCCGCCGGTATTCTCCGCGCCGGACCTGTCTTGGAATCCGGAATCGAGGTGTACGATGAGTTGATGAATGTCAACGTGCGCAGTCTGGTCCGATTGACTCGTGCCGCTCTTCCCCATATCATCTCGACGAAGGGAACTGTTGTCAACGTGAGCAGCATCAATGGACCGTGTCCGGTGGGTTGTTTTGGAAAGTTGGGTTTCGTAAAAATAGAGGCAAAAAAACACGTTCAAAACCCCTCTCCCATTCCAGTTCGCCGGCGTCACCTACTACTGCATGTCCAAGTCGGCTATCGACCAGTTCACCAAGTGTCTCGCCCTTGAGATGGCTCTTAATGGAGTTCGTGTCAATGCTGTTTGGTGAGAAGATGTGCTCTTTTCAACTTGAAACTGTTCATTTCAGCCCCGGAGTGATCGTCACTAACATCCACAAAGCCTCCGGCCAGGACGACGCCACTTATGCTGCGGTAAGTTCCGAGCAAACTCACTTTTTTTCTCAGAAAACAATCAATTTTCCAGTTCCTTGAAAAGAGCAAGACGACCCACGCTCTCGGAAGACCCGGAACGACCTCCGAAGTCGCCGAAGCCATTCTGTTCCTGGCTTCCGAGAAGAGTTCCTTCACAACTGGACAGCTTCTCAAAGTTGATGGGGGACGAGGAATTATGCATCCGAGATGAAAAGAGTCAGGGGATAAATGTTTTACATTACAATAAAGGGTTCAAAAAAGCAAGCAGAGAAGCAGAAAATCACATGAATATGTACTAAGAAAACAGGGAAAAAAGAGACATGGTGCCAAGTGACAAGAATTTCAATGTTGCAAAAGCAATGAAAGACAAGACGCTTGACAAAAAAGCGATTATCAGGTATAAATTATAAAAGATATTTTTCATGTTGAGTTGGGCGCTTCGATTGCTCCGGTGTGGGTGGCATCGGAGGGTTCAGTACAGCGTGCGAGAAGACAACTCTGCAAAAATCGGATTTGGTGTGTCATTTTCAGTAGGTTGTTGCTCTTACCCTTCAAATCTCTTTGAAACGATTGGAGGATTGCGTTTGGTTAAGTACTTGCTGAATGTTGTCTATTTGGAATACTGTTTTTCTCCCTCCTCCATTTATTCCGGTACTTCTCGCTACCTGCCTGCATCCTAATGCCTCCATGATTCTTCTCTTTTTGGGTTATCCGTATGTATATCTGTAAGTCTGTATTTCGTCCGTATGTCTGAACTTAGTAGTTTCTCAAGAATAGGAAGCGCAACTTCTCTACCTCCAGCGACACATGTAATGCGGATCGTTACAGTAGTTCCGCTGAACAAACAGCAGTGACACAAAAAGGTCAACAGGACCAGAATATGTGCGACATGCCAATAGTACCGTTCATTCAAAACTGGATCAAGAACGACCGTGAAATGAACACCAAATGCAAGTTCGAATGCATAAATGCATAAGTTCGGTAGAAACGGAACGAGGTACCACCCGTTGATAAACAAGTTTTCTGACAGAGTTGTGTGAGTTCTCCGTTTCTTTGTCACGAACACCCCAACGAGTCTTCCAGATACTGCACCCCTGTCTACAAACTGATCCGTATCAAGACAGACAACCCGAGGAAACACATTTTGATGAGAGTCATGGAGACCAGGGACGGCTCCAACGACGATTTGGTCAGTCAAATCATTCCGGCAATTTTGAGAGTGGATGATTACGAGAAGACCTCCTGAAGAATGGAATTTAAATGATGCATTATTCTTGTATTCACTCACCAATAAAAGAAAGTATAGAGATTGTTGTTTATTCCAAATTTTCTGAATTTCTTTCTCATAAACTTGTAAAAACGAGCGAGAAATCTGTTGCTTCTTACATTCGCTCTCTCTCTCTCTCTCTTTTTTTTTCCAAGCCGGGGGCTGTTTAGGGATTCAAGATGAATATATGCGCGCACATATTCTGGTCCTGTTGACCTTTTTGTGTCACTGCTGTTTGTTAAGCGGAACTACTGTAACGATCCGCATTACATGTGTCGCTGGAGGTAGAGAAGTTGCGCTTCCTATTCTTGAGAAACGACTAAGTTCAGACATACGGATGAAATACAGACTTACAGATATACATACGGATAACCCGAAAAGAGAAGAATCATGAAGGCATTGATGATGCAGGCAGGTAGCGAGAAGTACCGGAATAAAAGGAGGAGGGAGAAAAACAGTATTCCAAATAGACAGAGCACGCCCAGTTAGTCAATGGAGAAGAGAACGAACTTAGAAGAAAGATTAGGGAGATGCAACTTGCTGACAGCAAGGAACCTCTCGAGGACCATGACATCCCATAAATTAGGTACTGCTAGGGAAGAGCCGGAGTATAATGCTTCTCAGAGATTCGCCGACTCTTCCATGTACTCCACACAGTCAATTGGAACAAACGTTCCATGTACCTGCTTCCATTTTCTCTTGGTGTTCTTGGAGAATATACCGAAACGGGTGACTCTTTTACAATCGAAAAAATTGAAAAAAAAACGGGTCAAAGCCCGGAAGGTCACTCCTGGCTCGTAGATCTTGCGCATTAGAATGGTGGCTCTGTTGAGGCTTATGATTAAGAGTTATTGCCGCTGTTCCACGCCACGTCGTCATTCTTCAAAACGTCAACTGTAGAGCAAAGCGATGGTGGAATGGCGTTTCGGACAGGTCTAGAATCCAATCGTGAGCAGATCAGAAATTTATGAAAGTCCCAGTTTGTTTCAAAAATTCACAGGAAAAAACAACAACTTTCTACCTCGCCGTGAACTACTTCATTGAATTTCAACATATTTGACCTTTCTCCCTGTATCAGCTTCACGAAGCAATAAACACTCCATTCTCGACAATGACATCTGAGTTGTCCCTCCGTACTCAAATCTCTACGATTGACGTGAAGAGCTCATTTGGTTTCATTGAAGCCGAGCAAACGTGAGATTTTTGATAGACTGTAGCTCGAAATACTCCATTCCAGTGTGATGGCTCCCGACATGACAATACATACCGGCGACAGCAAGCAGACGTACCATCTCAAGGACAAGGGAAAGTTCGTGGTGATCAACCGCCAGAACGGCGAGATCGTCTACATGTTGCGTTGCGTCGACGGTCGTCGGATCTTCATCGAGAAAACCGAGGAAGGCGCCGCGCTGAAGATCACCGACCAGAAGGGCCGTGTCACCAAGGTCCTGTCGGCGATCTACTAGTTCCCGAACCCATCTACGTCAAGACGACTCATAGTTTCCCATTTTCTCTCTTCGTAATGTATAAAAGGTGTCAAAAGTATATCTTCTCTGTTACCTTGAAATTGCAACACAGACGTCATCGGCAGGCCGTTCAGTGGCAGGTGGTTTGTAAAGCTAGATTTCAGTGAATGGGAGATGGTTTTCGAAGCTAGATTTCAGTC